>JAJJWO010000667.1:0-29312 GCA_021655895.1 Fusarium sp. NRRL 66739 | reverse complement strand
GGTCGGGGGAGGGGAGGGGAGTGCGTTGTGTTTGGTCATGGTCATAGTCGTCGAGGGGAGCGGCAGCTGAGGAGGCCTGGCGTCTTATCGCTGTCGTTTGCAGAAATGGCTGTCTCGTCTGTCTCGAGATAGCGGCGCGGGCTTGGGTTTGGGCCTGCAGCAATTGGCCGCCCCATCGATCGATCCGTGCCCGCTTCATCGATTCCCTCTATCCCAGAGTTCTCCAATTGCCCGGCGAGTTGTGTATATACGACGATGAGAGCGGGGGGGAATTGTCGCCTTTTCTGCGTCGTTGATATCCGTCGATACGGGTAAAAACTTCTGCCGCTAGAGTCGTGTGAGCTGGGCGGTCGGAACAACTCGCGGCCCGCGCCGTGGTTTCTCCCCGGCCCAGCCTTGATCGGAGGACCTTAGATGTCGGTTAACCGGCCTTTTGACATCAATCCAACGTCGCCATTGCGCTCCCCAACCCTCTGTTTTACGTCCGTTGATAAATTATTCAAAATGGTAAGTAGCAATTCTTGTGGCAGGTTAACTCTGCGCTGACAATTGATCCCAGGGCGGCGGCGGAAAAGTCCCGTAAGTTTCTCTACACACACTCACTCGACCGACGCATCGAAACCCAGAGCCGATTATCTAACCCCGCTCTCTGCGCCTCGAACAGTTACCCCAAGCACGTCTGGTCCCCGGCCGGTGGTTGGTACGCGCAGCCTGCCAACTGGCGCGCCAACACGCTGGTTGCCGGTGTCGTCATGTTCGGCATCGTGGCCGTGACGTGGAAGTTCAGCGCCGAGCGAGAAAGCTGGGCACACAGGCCCGAGCCCGGGCAGTGGTACGCCAGCCGACAGTACGTTATAACTTGATAATATCTTGGGTGGTTGTGTTTTTGCTGACGGGGGGGATCGTAGCTGGTCGAAGCAGTTGAAGCAGTGGGATGCGGAGGATAAGGAAAACGCGTCCAAGAGCTCCTAGAGAATTGGGAAAAAGAGCACTGTGTATAAATTTCTGCGGCAGATGAAGAGAATCTTTTGTTAAAGATCACTATGCGGCGTGTTATTATACTACGCTGGTTTGAGATGAAGCGCTGAGAGGGTTCATTGTGAATTTGCTGCGACTTCCAAGAAAACCTGATGAGTTTGAGAGACGCATCATGGGAACATTGGCATTGCTATAGTTATGTCAATGCCTTGTCTTGAATTTGAGAGTCGCAGAACTGCTGCTCTTGATGGGGTTGGTGAGCAAATCAGAGTGGTTTTAAATGTGCTTATGGGAATTATCAAGACCGTCTCATTTCGGACATGGTCAAGTGGCACCAGTTTATAAGACATCAAGACTCCTCAAATTTGTCAAGATTATTTTTTTCGTTGAAGAGGGCCTCCATGATCTGAATGGATCAGTCAGATGGACAGATTCTGGTACAGTGGAACATGCTCTTCGTCAGTGCTAACCCCGTGATGAGAGCCGAGTATCACCATCCGGTTGAGTTACTCTGGATGCTGACTGGAGCAGATTGTGAACCAAGATTAGATGTATTCTGCCAATATTTATCATTAATAGATGGTTTTTGTACACTATAAGACGTCAATCTTTTATTCTTCTTTGTGTAGGTAGTCAAGAGGACCAAGGCTCCCTTATGGTGAATATTCGACCTGGTAAGCACAGCCGATGGGCTTTTGCACAAAGTTCCAGATACAGAACAAGTGCATAAGTATGGCAAGCCATATCACAAAGGTACAAAATTGGGATAACCAGTGCAGACACAACCCATTCAGTATGCCTCAGAAACAGATTATGCCCAATACACCATGGGCCATTTCGGCTGTGGATCATCGGCCATGAGCTACCTATGCTACTATGCTCAAGACGAGCTGTCGCACATTTCAAAGACAACTCTACCTGAGCCCCCCACCACAGCCATAGCCTGACAAGTGAGCCTGCCCAGGCCAGGTACAAGTCTCGGGTCCAGGGGTACTTTGCCAGCACAAGGATTAAAGTGTTGGAGTCCACTTTAAGCCGCTGCCACTGAGGTCACTGCTGGCCCTAGGCTCAAGTACACCTAGCAGTGACCTTTGCACAGACAGCTCTGCTCCGCCGCTTCTTGAGGCTCCAAGGCTGCTTTGCTTTGCTTTGCTTTGCTGGCTGTCTTTTTGTAGTTGATTTCCCCTCTTTGCCTTGTGATGCTGATGACAGACATTTGGTCTTAAAAAGGGCTTTTGTTTCATCAACAACCACCTCGAATCCACTTGCTTTCCTTTCAAACGACTTTGCGCGGGGAAACCCCAGGCTGCTCATCATCTCCAAGGTGCCGTCTCCGATCTTCTTCCGGCATCGATTACCTTCTAATCGCCAAATACCCGTCACCTATGATACCACCCGACCTGTATACTGTATTTTTGCCTACCTACTAATCGCCTCTCTTCTTGCACCTACTTTTACTTCTACACGTCTTTTTGATGTCTTCTACATTCATGTCGAACCCTGTCTAGCCTATCTATACCTGGTCTTGGCACTGCATCACCGTTATTCTTTGCCTGCTTTGGGTGACTTCGTTCGCCACCGCCCTACCTACCTAGGGAACGGAACGACTACGACCTTGCATCGCCAACCCGGCTTTTGTTTGATGACCTCGTTTAGTTGGTTCATAGATCGGACCGAACTCTTTCCTTATTAACCTACTTAATACTACAACAACATCGAAAGCCCGACCTGGGTTACTAATCTCGGCATCGTTGACCTCACCCCAGAGCTCCTCTAGCGCTTGTTCCCGCCAGACGCTAGACTTCTATCTACCGCTGTAACCGACTCTCAAACCCGTCCTTCACTCTGGCGTCACGCGCTTTTCGCCTCGCCGGCCTTGCTGTCGGCCTTGGTTTAAGTGCCTTGACTGCGTACCAGCGCAGCCAAGAGCAGCAGATGTCTTCTCACGGCGAGCGTCATGGCCATCTCGACGCGACAGCGGGCCGCGAGGTAGTCTATTGCCACGCTTGTGCTGGCGAGTGGTACCGAGACGAGCATGGTTTGACATGTCCCGAATGTCATGGAGATATCACAGAGATTGTACGCTTCCTAGCTCGAGCTCGCCGTTTCCAAGTGCTGACAGTGTATACAGATTGATCCTGCAAACGACCCCCGCGATCTCCATCATCATTCTTCCGCATCTACCTCACCCGAACATCATCCTTACGATTCCGACCCTGAAGAAGCCGACATAGACGATCATACTCAACATGGCTTTGCTTTCCGACGTAGTGTGCGGGATGGCTCGGATCACCACCATCACCACGAGCCTGCTATTGATCCAGTCTTGGGTCGTTTTGTTGACATGATCAACGGATTTGGTCCTCGAAGACCTGGTGGAAGCGGCTCTTTCCCGCCCAGTCCTGGAGAAATTCCTGGTCAACACGAGCATTTTGGCCCACACATACATCGGACGACTTTTACTTCTGGTGGGCCATTTGGAGGCGGTACTACCTCCGTGACGATTGTCTCGGGGCCAATCCATGGAACAGTACGAGGCGGTCCTCCTGGGTCTATAGGCCCTGACGCATTCCAAGAGTACGCAACCCCCCTTCTCAGACACCCTCGGGGCCCAGGCGGTCTACGGGTCACGGCCATATCCATGACGATCGGAGCTAACCAGCGTCCTAGACTCTTTTCCAACGTGATGCGCGACATTGGACCACCAGGCGAGGGTAACCAAGGTGAGGATGGGCCTGGCGGAGGGCCTCCGGCTGGCTTCGCCCGAAGCCTACATGATATTCTGAGTCTCTTGAGCCCGGCAAATGCCATGCAGGGCGATGCTGTGTATTCCCAGGAGGCCTTGGATCGGATTATCACTGGACTCATGGAGGCCAACCCTCAGTCCAACGCTGCCCCTCCTGCAACAGAAGAAGCCCTGAACAAACTGGAACGGAAGCCCGTTGACAAGAGCATGTTGGGTTCTGAGGGCAAGGCAGAGTGTACTATCTGCATTGATGAGATGAATGAAGGGGACATGGCCACATTCCTGCCCTGCAAGCATTGGTTCCACGAGGAGTGTGTTGTTCTGTGGCTGAAGGAGCACAACACTTGCCCCATCTGCCGAACACCGATCGAAAAGAGTGATCGAGGTGGCAATAGTAACAACAGTGGTAATAATGATAACAGCAACCAGTCTCAAGGGCCAGCTTCAGGGTCGAGTTCTAGCCAGTCGAACCCATTTGGACAGCGAGGATTTCCATCGTCCTGGTTTTCACAGCCATCGCCTGGCTGGGGTTCGCCATCTGAGAACCCTCAAAACTCCCAGTCACGACCTGTTCGATACTCACGACCTCCGAGTCAGAGCCAGAGTCGTTTGAACGAGGCTTTGCGGAACATTTCCACGCAGCAGCAGGAGAGAGAGCGAGAACGCGACCGAGACCGGGGTACAACCTCTGGATTCAGCTATGACACTTCTCGACTACAGCGACGCAGCTCGCATTCCCCAACAAGTCCTCGAGCAACCGCTCCTAGTGAGCATGGAGCACGGATGAGGCAGAGAAGCCCATCGCAGAGTAGTCGACAGTCAGCGACAGACTCTGAACAGCGACGACCGAGCGGTCACGGCCCTATAAGTTGGCTCCGTGATCGACTCGGTGGAGGATCTGGCAACGGACCGCCACGGGACGGAAGACGGCAGTAGGATTACCACTCAGCATGTTCTAGAGGAAGTGAATTGGGTACGATATCGGGCGTCTCGTTTCCCCATCGTTCCCTGTCTAGAGGGATTGAGGATGAGAGGTTTGGAAGACGAGATTTGGCGAGAAGGAGGCGCGCCAACGTTGTAGTGCCCTGGCATAAGGATCCAGGGACTTTGAGGCAGAGGCCTGGCCTCGCATCTGGTTCGAGGTCTTACATATGGAATAGAGATAGAGGTTTCGCTAAGGAATAGGGGCGGAATTGGAATTGGAGTTGAGCTGCGAGCGACATTGCTAGTTAAATGAATGGACGTTAGGGATACCCATACTGGATCAAGACTGAGATGCTTGTGCGTGTCATTTGGAGCTTGTGTGCTAAGGTATATCTTGTACTGTGGTGGCGTGGCATTGTTGCGTTCTTTCGACAGTCGTTGAATACTGCTTCCCAGTAGCCAGCCAAGGGGATGCTTATTTGTGCCACTATTCGAGCCTCGTTCAAGTAATAGAGGCTATAGAAGGGATCAATATCTTTGATTAGTGAATGAACATGATCAGGCTTGGTGTGCCTCAGTTATCAGGAGTTTTGGTTGATCCTCATGTGATGGATGGCTCTTCAAGAAGCAACCCCTTTTCAGAGTAGTTCGCACTTGCCTCGCGTAAATGCAGTGCTTATACTCATGTCAGGCATTCGTCTTCTTTCTCCTTCAACACACAAATCATCACTATCGTTTCAGTATCCAGGCATTATTTGTCCATGTCCATCGCTATCCTTCTCGCCCTCAGGTCAATTCATTTCGTTTTTGTATTTTCATCCAGCAGCGCTATCCCTCCCCGAGATACCGCATCCTTTAAGCATCGCTCAGTTGTCAACAGCATCATCATGAATAACAAGCCAAACCCCGATGACTTGGTTCCGTGTCCTAGTATATGGGCCCGACGACAAGTAGCATTCGATCCGAATCGTAACTATGGGTTTGTGAGTTTCATATTTATCTTGTTCTTGTTGATCGTGCTGATTTTGAGCAATTTCTAGTGTGGTAGGATAGGGCATATTGCGCTAGATTGCCGGTACTTAGAAGAGCGATTCATGATACCACGCGGTAGACCTCGATGGGTGGCCCCTGGACCTCCATTGCCCCCCGTGCTTCAGCCTGGACCTATCCCTTGCCATTTTGTAAGTTACAGTGACCATACTGGACTTGATACTGCTGGTAGTACTGACCAAGATGGCATCTTAGTGTGGTTCAGTGGTTCATCGTGAGCTGCAATGTCCGCACCGAGCCAGCTGGCGATCTAGCCGTCAACGGCCAGTTCCCCCCGTCAAGATGATTCCCGGGCCCTAGGACGACCCCCCCGAGCCTGATGATGCGTTTCCCCGCCTGGTCAGTCCTCGACCAGTCTATCCTCCAGGGTTTATACGTGCGCGCTTTCTCGAAGAACAAGGCCGTCATGATTACGGGTCACACGCTCCTCTCTCTCCTCCCTTGCGTAGTTATCCTAGGACTCGTGCCCCTCCCAGGTCTCTTGACCCTGGTAGGAGGAGCCTCCGACGAGTTCATGAATTACCACCTCGTCCTCCCCCGCAAGAGAGTCGTCTGCTTCCCCGGCTTACACCGCCCATCGATTTGGCACTGCCTACCAGAGCCGAAGAGATTAGAGACAACGATAAACAATTTAATGCCAAGGACCCTCAGGACAACAAACTTGGACAGGATGAAGCCACAGAAGACGACCTAAGCGATCAAGAGCTCCAAGGAAATAACGGCAGAGACAATGAGTCCAGGGATAGTGAAGCCAGCAGTGATGACCATCAAGACGAAAACTGGTCTATCATTTCTCAACTCTCGAACGACGACGAACCTGGAGAAAATGGGCCTGTCATCTCTCAGCCCCTAAGCGATGAGTCTGGGTTCCTATCAGCCAATGAATACCCCTCTAAGGGAGGAAGCAGCTCTTCAAAAAGAAAACGTGTAAGCAATCATGCTGCGAGTGATCTTAGAGCCGTGACAATGAGCTCACATGACTACAGTTCAAAAAGTGGCTCAAGAGGAAGATCTTGAGGCGCTGCTAAGTCAAGGTGCACCTAGCGAATGTCTGAGGAATGCGGTAGGAGATTTCATGGGGTAACGGAGTATGGCAAACTGATATTTTACCACACAGCGAAGACAAGTGGTGACTATAGATATACCCAACGTCTGATGACAGTGCTCTAGTAATAGCGAGAAAGTTGAAGTATAGTTTTGCATCCGCTCTGCGTATCAATTTGGTATCTCTTGGTGAATGCATATCTGTCTCCTGATCCTCAGCGAACTATCAGTTTCTAATCAAATACATCTGTAACAAATCGCTCGTTACGACTCTTCTCAAACCAAGCCCTAGCGCTTTCTTCAGTCGCAAAAGCACCTTCGTGCTTCTCCATAACAAGGCGAATGCAGATATCCTCGACTGCTTTGCCAATCTCACGGCTTCCACAGATGTAGACCTTGGCACCCTGATCCCACAGCTCAAAGAGTTCGGCTCGGTCGTGGTAGATTCGATGCTGTACATACTTGCAGCCCAGGGACTTGTCACTTGCACGAGAGTAGGCACGTCGCACATCAACGGCACCCATCTGCTGCCAACGCTCCATCTCCTCGGCGTAGATGTCGTCGACTTCGGGGTCGCGGCAACCGAAGAAGAAGAGGGCTGGGGCCAGTTTGCGTCCGGCGGCGAGCATCGCGGCACGTTCCTGGATGAAGCCGCGGAAAGGGGCGAGACCGGTTCCGGCGGCAATGCAGATAATGGGCGTGTTCTCGGCATCATTGGAGAGGTGGAAGGCTGCGTTGGAGGCACGGACTGAGACGTGAAGCTTCTCGTTGGCGGAGAGCTGGGAGAGGAAGTTTGTGGCGACGCCGACGTGACGGCCTTGGCCGGACAGGGAGGGGGCGTCGAGGAGGGAGTAAGTGAGGGTGACTCTGTTGGGGTCTGCGAAGGGGGATGATGAGATGGAGCTGGCTGGGTTAGTATGTGATATTGTGGACAAGAAATAGGGGGTGGCTTACTATTGTCGGACTCTCATGGGAGGCAGCATGGCGAGATATGAGCTGATGGGGAGAGCTACAGTGGGATACTTTTCGAGGAGTTCCAGGACCGAGACCTTCTTGGCTGAGATCTCGTCTTGATACGCGTCACCTGCGAGTCTCTCGAGTTCCTGGATGATGGACTTGTCCTCGGTTGCTTCAGCGAGAGCGAGGATGTTCTGTATGTGTTAGTCGAGTCTAGTTGAATGAGTCGGGTATACATACCCTCTTTGTCGCAGGCTGAGACAACTCGACGTATGCGCTGAAGACGTCAAACGCTGATGTGCTGACGTTGGTGGGGAGTGTCGTTGGGCCGTCAGATTGGATCTTGAGAAAGGCATCCCAGGCGAGTTGGAAGCGTCTAAACACCCTCGACACGGTTGCTCTGGGGTTCAGGGGCAAAACAGCAAGGTAATCACCGGCCTTGTATGTCATGCCAGAAGGAAGCTGAATCTCAATATGCTTCTTTGGCGGTCCGGACTTTGTGAGGGTTCGCTCAGACACAACCAGAGCTTCTTCAACGTCTTGACGCAGAGTCGTCTTTCTCGGCGTCGAGACTTCAACGAGAAGGCCTTTCTGTCCGCTTGACTCGTTGTCTTGGGTGATGTTGTACTTTTCCTTGAGGCCCGGCCATAGAACGTTGTCTTCCCAGGCTTCAAAGTCGCTGAACATGTCACTTGTAGCAGCATCCGCACTACCCATAGGAACAAGACGGGTACCTCCCCTCTTCTCAATAGTTGAGTCCACGAGCTTGGGGATCCGGTGGAAAGTCTCAACCCAGTCGTGGTGGCCGCAGGCGAACACCGCATAGGACACCTTTTGCATCTCGTCGCCGCTCAGGTCCTCCATCCACTTTACAAAGTGCGCTGCGTTTGACGGCGGCTGACCCTCGTACGAAGCCGTCACGATGACTACGGGGCGGTCTTCGGGGAGGTTCTGCTTTGCTTGGTCGAGGGGGCCGATGGTTGTGACTGTGAAGCCGTGGCTGGGGGCGTCTGCGGCGAGGCGTTGGCTGAGCGCCTCGCAGGTGCCCGAGTTTGAGCCGTAGAAGATTGCCATCGGCTTGCCGTTGCTGGCCTTTACCTCTGGGTTTGTCGAGGCCTTGAGGTTTGAAGTTGGGCCACCAGCTGCGGCCCCCTTTCCGATCAGGACATGCTCAAGTTCAGTCGGGGTAACTCCGTGTCTCAAGGAGGCTTTCATAAAGAAGCCCTCTGGCTTTATAGTGAGTGTCTGCTTGATCTTGAGCTCGTAGTTGGCGTCACCCGCGAACGAAAAGTTGAAGTGTTGGAATAGCATCACCATGGCGAGAAGAGACTCCTGCCAAGCAAATGGACGCCCAATGCAGGCCCTCTTGCCGTTTCCAAAGGGCTTCCAAGCATTAGGGAAGTCGTGGTTGATTTTGGCGAAGTTATCGTCAAGCATACGCTCGGGGACGAAGTCGTGAGCATCATCGCCATATACAACCGGGTCCACGTGACCTCTGGATAGAAGTACAGTGACGATTTCGCCCTTTTTGACAAGGTGCTTTCCTCCTAAGAAAGTATCGTCAATGGGTTCTAGAGAAAAGCCCGTAATGGGGGAGTTGAGGCGGAGTGTTTCCCTGAGAACTGCGGAAATGTATGGGAGCTTGGTTAGGTGTTCGACGGTGACCGGCCCGCGGCCGACAACCTCATCGACCTCCTTCTGAACCTTGTTGTAAGCTTCGGGGTTCTTGAGAAGTTGGTAAAAAGCAAAGGATAGAGTGCCCGAGGTGGTTTCGTGGCCGGCGATGAGGAACGTGATGAGCTGGTTGGTGATATTGTCATCAGAAAGCTTCTCCCCCGTCGCGGGATCGACACCTTCAAGCATAGCAGCTAAAAGGTCTTTTCGGTCACTGGGATTCTGTTTTCGTGCTGCGACGACCTCGTCTGCTACGCCCTTCATCAATTCGATGTCGGCGTAGAACTTCTCGTTTGCAGCCTTGTAGAGAAAGTTGGGCGCAAAGGCGGGCCGTCTGTTCCTGTTTCCAGACTCTGTGAGAAAGTCACCCATGGCCTCGATGAAAGGGTGCAGCTCTTCCTTGTAGTATGAGTTGAAGCGGAAGTCCATCGCGCAGAGAGCGAGGGTATCGAGTGCTGAGGATGTTAGCTCGCCGTAAAGCTCATATTAGGAGATGTGAGCAAACCTAGACGGGTGAAGTTGTCGCTGACGTCTATGGGCGCATGAGGACCGTGACGGGCGAGCTTCATACACAGTTGAGTTGCGATATCATGCATTTCTGGAAACATGCTTCTGATACTCAACGGTCCAAACGCTGGGATGAGGATTCGATGAGCCTTTCCCCAGTTGGGCTCACCATCAATTGCTGTGAAGAGTCCATCGTGGACACCTTCTCGAACAACCTATACATGTTGTCAGCGCAGCTCAGTTGCAAGGTAGGTAGCCATGAGATCCGTACACCAAGAACAGACTTTAACGTCTTTTTGAACCGCTTCTCGTCGCAGACCTCGTTAATCAGGGCGTTGGAGGACACAAAGATGGGAGCCTTTGCTCCTAGGCGTAATCTGAAGATGGGACCTAAGCCAGTCAGCTTTGATGGACGGTGCAAGAGAATTTTGATGACATACCGTAAGTATCGGCGAGACGGTTCAGGTCGGTCAGTGGATTTGTCGTAAACTCGCCCAGGTTTCCAATGAGGGGGTAGCCAGGAGGCTCAGGGATAGGCTCAGACTCGGCCATGGTTGTATGTATGTTTTGATAGACAAGTCAGTCTTGCCGCTTTCAATAAGTCTACTCGTCTCAAACGACAAACAAGCACGTGAATATTAATTAATCGACAGAGTACAAGTCGGTCAAGGTTGGTTTATGCGTTGGCGATGGAAAGTCTCGAGGTCCACTTGGTTACTTTCGTCAGATGAGTAAAAAAGGTCAAAGATATGGATACTTACTCTTTTATACCAACCGTCTCAGCTAAAACGTCATGGTAACGCGTCCATGCGTTGCGGATTTAACAGTACAACCTCAGAAACTAAACTACGATACGAAACCTCCGGTCTCTCCGTCGCAGTTCCAATTCCCGTGGGTCCCGTTGATCCTCCCAAGTGCCGTAGGCCAATCACTGAAGGCGCATATCGGTCTTGTCTCACTTTGTGGTGGCTTGGCCGTGCCGAGGTATCTCGAGGGCGGGACCCATCATGAAAATGTGTCCGGGCGTCATGATAGGATAGTTTGTGAGATTTTAGGCAGATGTATGCCTGAAATGCCTGGAAGTATGATAATGTTTCTCATGGATTCTAAGGAATTTGCCATGATTTTATAGCAAAAGTTACTTTAACATTCCCGTGTCCCATGATTTCTGGCCTTATGAGCGGGTCTTTCCTGAGCCTCTCGGCCGATGCGGGGACCCACCCCTCCGGAGCCGAAACCCGAAGCGGTGACACGGCGGAATTAAACACTCCGAACCCCTCCGTACGGATTAGGGCGAGAGATTCTCTGATTGGCGCCTTTGTCCGAGCATTGATTCACTCCGTCGGATTCTTCATCTCTCACCCTCCGACTTGGGCCAAGACACGGAGCTTATGGACGACCGTCAAGCCCGTCTCTCCAAGATGCACACCATGAGGCTGTGAGGGTTGCAGATTACGACTGCATTGATTATGATATGATATCGGCCTTGTAATCTTGTGCTGGAATGCGCCATGGACAGCACGCTCCGCCTCCAGAGTTAATCTTCACATCACACAAGCTCAATCATAGCACCCTGCCTCTCATGTCCCGCCATCGCCTCGCCAAGCATCAGCCCGTCAAAGACGGCCGGGCCAACAAGCGTAAACCGTCCATGGGTATCTGGAGCAGGACGAAGGACAATGGGCATCCTACACCCAAACAGAATCCAGAGCTCATCTCCCGCTTCAACACCGAGCGTTCGTTCCATGGTCCCCAGCCGCCCGCCTCCTGTTCCCACAAAGAGGTTTGAGCATATGTTGAGATACCAAGCTTTACACAGTCCCTCCTCTTGTCCTGCGAACAGCCCGTGATCTCCCCATAGGGCTTCTGGTCCAAGCAATGTCTGCAGCTGCGCTTCTTGGGTGAACCTCCGTATCAGCGCGATCCTCTGCTCCAAGGCTGGTCTCTCCTGGTTCCATTGCCGATATGAATCGTGCGTCTGCCAAGGGAAGAAGAGCGAGTTTACTTGATCTTTGTAGTATAGCGGCTCTTGAGTATCATCATCTGGCCAGAGCTCTCGACAGCGCTTTTCCAACTGCTGCAGCCACTGAGGGACGGTCACTTGCCCTTCTCTTATTTCCACATCATGGACGAAAGAGATCTTGTCCAAGAGAACTCCCTCAACAGATAGCATCGCCATATCGGCGCATATGCGAGCATTGTGTGCTCGCGTGGGACCGCAGGCTATGCTGGCTTCGATACGAGGCCAATATACTGGGCTATCGGGCATCCAGCTCGGAAGGTTGTGTGGATTGGTCTGTCGATGCCTCAAGATGCACAAGAAGCACAGCAAGTTGGTGTTTTCGAGAAATGCGCGAAAGACCTGCGCATAGACACTGGCCACGGATGCGTCGTACATTACCTCAAACTCCAACACATTGTCTCGCGCAATAAGACCCAACACACCATAGACTCTATCTCTGGGCTCGCTCATGTTGAGACGTTCCGAGAGCAGGAACCAGTACAGGAGATCCGTCCACCAATCTACAGTTTCTCCACGGAGGCCGTTTTGTATGTTGGTTGCGAGGTTTCTCTTCTTTCTGGTGATGTCGGGGGTTTGATTCTGCAAGAGTCCGGTCTTTTCATCTCTTATCGTCACGTCAAAGAGACGTATGGTGCGTATATCGTATCTGTACGGTCCAAAGACCAGTTTGCTTAGTTTCTCCTGATATTTGAAGAGGTTCTGTCCGTCGAGTACGTGACGTCGGCAGTAGACGTTTACTCTCGCGGCGAGTATCAACTCTTGCTGCACCCAGAGTCGTCGCCAGTAAGGGTTCTTGAAGATGTACGCGAGAGGATACCAGTAGCCGTCAGGGAAGTCGCTGAGATGGACGTCCTGAATGATGTCTAAGGTTTGGAAACAGGCTTCTTCTGGGTTGACTTGGTGGTCGATCCAGGCGCAGACTGTAGCTGCGTTGGCGTAGATGGTTCCCATGAGTTGTATATGGTGGCCTTTTTCTTCCACGTCGCTCTGGTTCATGCAAATAGCGTCGTTCCAGATGATACGGGGCTCGGTTGGTGAACGGAGATCATCCAGGGCCTTTCTGAGATTATCGCCAACGGGGAATGTGCACCCGTTGATGGTGATATTGTCGGTTGGTTCAGGTGATCCCCACATGTAGCTGAGAACCTCATATTGAGGCTTGTCATTTATACTGACAGCTATGAGGGTTCCGGTGATCGGGCTCCCTTGTTCGCCAGGTAGGAGAGTCAGCAGCCTGATATCACGTTCTGGTGTTGTCGAGGGGGGCGTATGTGAAAGCCCCATGGCCAACTGCCTCTGGTTCGTGTCTCTGTTCCATTTCTAAGCCCATCATCGTTGTTGATTTGATTGTATTGAGGCTTTTACGTCTCCAAGTTGAACAAGATCACATATGAACTAGGCGAGGCAGTCTTGCGTTGAGATGGGCGTTTTTGCATAGCCTCACTGCACCCCGCAAAGGCAGAGCGACACAAACACTAGAGCCCAAGTCATTAGACATTTTGTTCAAATTCACCGATCTCAATGGGTCAGAATATTGATCATATAATTGATAATGTCAAGTAATTTAATCTTTCCATCCTATGCTAGTCCATCGTCTAACCCCCATGTAGGGCACTCCACAGGTGCGATTCGAAGATGTAGTATAAACAAATCAGATTCTCTAGCTAGCAATATTGGTTTACATCAACAGGCACAGCCTGCCGAAGATGATCCGTCTAGAGGCATTCCATCCAGGTCTGGTATCTTGAAAGGGGAATTGTAAAACAACCAAAACATGACCAGAGAACAACATCGCAACCCCATCCAAAAAAAGAGCCCTATTAAACAACCATTCCATAACTACCGTGTTCGTCATACGTCATGAAACCTCCTCATGCTTCCAATCCCGTGTATAGTACGGGATTGGTGTGGTATCTCAAGAAATTCAGCCCCAAGCGATCCCCCCCACGCTCCGCCGCTTTTCAACTTTTTCCAACATCAACAACTACATGTTCCAAGCGTTTGAAAGCAATCAGTCTTGGAAGAAGCGTACGACCTCGTTGAGATCTCGTAATCCTACTCCATGCTTTGGATAGCAGATATAAACCTCCTCGCCAAGGGCACCGAACTTGGAGCGGAACGAAGCCTTTCGGCGGAGCCCCAGGCTGTCGACAATGGATCGGTAGGTGGCAGCAAGGAAACGAGCGCGAATTCCGCCAACATTGGCACCAGGAGTAAGCTTCTCGGAAACTCCAACTCCAAATGTGACCTTTCCGGTGACGCTGGATAGGGCGTGGGCGATGAGTACTTCAATGGCACCATTGACAGCACCAGGGAAATCAAGGGCCCACTTAACCTGCCAACCATGTCGAGGGGCAAGTTTAGCCAAAACAACCATGGAAATGACTTTTCCATCCTTTTCAGCGGCGAAGTATCGGCGATGCTCGCTATCAACCCAGGGTCGCACCTCAGTGAGATGAACCTGCTTACCCTTTCGGGCCGCCTTCCACTCCTCAATGGCGGGGTCAGCGCGCTTGATAAAGTCATCGTCGAGCTTGACTTCATGGATTTTGACGCCCTCGCGCTCAACACGTCGCGCCTTGGCGGCTAGGCCGTTGACCTGAGCACTGTTGTGCTTATCCGCGTCAACACGCTGCTCCTCAGTGCAAGACAAGCTCCGCCAGCGGAGCTCAGAGGCAAGGATCTTCTGGACTTCAAACGAGACAAGCATCCAGACAGGAGTCAAGCGCAGCTCAACGGTAATGTACTTGACAAAAGCGCGGATGACTTCTGTGTATTGGCTGCGGTCGCAGAGAGGGTCACCAGTGATCATGGCAAACTTCTCCTGCTTCACCCAACCAATCGCGGCACCCGTCTCGTGTCGCCAGATCTGGAAGCGCTCGTCGAGCCAAGATGTGTTGGAGGCATCACCATAGTTGGCGATAAGCTTCTCCACAGGTGGAGGGTTCTCGCGGCTCTGAGGCTTGGTAGTGTCGGCCTCAGGATGAGGCAGGCCGGGGGCCTTGGTAGGGAGAGACTTGGGGTCGCGGTGGAAGAGCGAGGCGTAGCGGACATCGCCAAGCTCAAGCATCCAGGCAACAATACGCTCAAGGCCAAGACCAGCACCAGCATGAGGGGGAGCACCAAGGTCAAAGGCCGTGAGGTAGTCCTCCATGCCCTCCTCAGACATGCCAGCAGCAGCCATGTTGGCCCGGAGCTCTTCAGCATTGTGGATACGCTGACCACCAGAGCAGATCTCCTGTCCTCGGATGAAGATATCAAAGGAACGAGTCCACTTGGGATCTTCGGGGTCCTTGGCAGTATAGAAAGGACGAGCGCTGGCAGGGAACTTGTCAAGGACATAGTAGTCGGTGTGGTACTTCTCGCGGACGAGCTGTCCAAGTCTAATCTCATCAGGGGTAGACAGATCCTCCTCCTCAACATCGCGTCCGTCATCACGGAGCATCTGAATACCCTCGCGGAAGGGGATGATGGGAGTCTCCTCAAGCCACAAGAACTCCTTGCTGGGCCATCGCTTGCGAATGACCTCGAGTTCTTGGGAAGAATAGACAGCCTTGAAGACTTGCTTGAGGAAGAGGTCAATGAAGTGGATGACCTCGTGGTAATCGGTGTCAATGGCCATCTCAAGATCGAGGCCAGTGTACTCGGTCAAGTGACGGTGAGTGTTGGAGTTCTCAGCACGGAAGACGGGGCCGACCTCGAAGACGCGACCAAAGTCTGCAGATACAGCCTGCTGCTTGGCCAGCTGAGGGCTCTGAGCAAGGAACGCCTTGCGACCGAAGTAGTTGACGGGGAAAACAGCAGCACCGCTCTCAGTGGCAGCGGGCTGAAGCTTGGGGGTGTGAATCTCAACAAAGCCATAATCTTCGAGCGTGTTTCGGAAGGCTCGCGAAACCATTGAGCGCACGCGGAAGAGCGCCTGGTTGGAAGGGTGTCGAAGATCGAGAATTCGTGCGTTCATACGGTTGCGCAGCGTCTCCGGGGGCTTATAGTTGTTGAAGGGTAGGTTATGGGCTGGGTTGACGAGGTGGACAGATGCGACGTCAACCTCAACACCAGAGTGTGTGGCCGATCGAATAGGCTCAGGAGGGTTCTTGAGAGTACCAGTGATCTGGACCAATGATTCGGGGTTGATCTTGCGCACCCATGCGATGAAGTCGGCGTTATCGGCATCGCGGGCGAGAACACCCTGGACAGAGTGTGTCTGGTCGCGAAGGAGTAGGAAGTCGAGCACCTTTGAGATGGGTCGCTGTGTCTCGATACGGGCTCGGAAGGTGACTTCGGTGCCAACGGGCAGAGTGTCGAGCTGGGCAATGGTGTTGATCTCGCCAGGATGGACAGGCCAGTCGGCGCTCATGCTAGTGCGCCCACTGTCGAGCGAGGTTCGACTGCTGGGGACCACGCGTCCATTTTGCGTCGTGTTTGTGGTGTTTGTGCCATTGGTTGTGGCTGTGCCGTCCATGCTAGATCGGGCAGAGTCCTTGGGCAGCTCAATCCCACTGTCGCGCATCCTGCTTCGATTACGTGGCGACGCTGGAGGAGGAGATGCAAAAGCCGAGTGCTGTATGGAGGGCGCGGAAGCGTTTGTGCTTATGCTCAGTGAAGTCGACGCAGGCCTGTGTGTGGGTTCCGGGCTCGCCATTCGAGAGTTGGTGACAGTCTCGAGCGACGTCGGCGATGATGTCAGACTGGCTTGGTAGAGTACAGAGTCAATCGAGGTGGAGTCGGCGGAGGGCGACAAGGCTGGAGAAGCAGAGCTAAATAGGATTGACGAAGGAGAAACAAGTGAGGAAGAATCAGAAGATGAGGGTGAAGGTAAAGGTGAAGATGGAGAGGGAGGAGGAGAATCTGTGGTGACCGAGGATCCTTTTAGACGATATTTGGATGGTAGTGGCATGCCAAAGGCCGATACGACGGGAGCAAGGATACCCGTCATAATCAATGGAGGGGCGTGAGTGGTGGGTGTGAGTGTGGCACGGCCGGTGGGTCAGCCACAGTTGAAATCTTGGATATCCAGACTTGGCTGCTAGGGACTCTTTCGCAATACCTGCTCGGAATCGATGACGATCGGGTGGGCTGCTTTCGGTTGCTCAGACTCCCTTTTGGGTGATTTACTGACAGGGAGATTGTCGATGATCGTGGCTGAGGACGTGTATCAGTTGCACGCTGTGTGGCGTCAAGCAAAGCCTGTAGGTGACCTATTGTTATTGTTTACAAGTTTGCTGATTCATGGTACTGGCATCAAGGTCCCGGACATGCTGACATGTTTATATCTATCATCGCCGGCATTTTCGGATCTTGCTTACAGACCGAGAAACAGAAGAAGAAAAACTCTTTTGTCAAATTCCTGACGCTTACTCAAGCGAAGCCACCCTTTCGGGCTCGGCCCAGTGCTTAAAATCCGCTCGGGTGGTTCAAGTGACGGACAGGCCATGACTCCGACTCAGGCATCCCCCCTGGAGCATGATGTACTCTAGTTCCCATGTCCATGTACCGAGAAATCCCTTCCCTTTCGTCTAAGTCAGCGCACGCATGGACTTTTAGACTCGAGCCTAACAGCCCTAAAGGCTACGGGCCCGGTAGTTGTGGCGGGCGGAGACACCGCAAAAGAGCCTCTGCATTGTCTGTCGACTCTGCGTCATGATTTTGGCATCATCTATCTCATACGACGTAGCACAGTTTCAATATCGAAAGGATTTTCATCAGGAGGCACTCGCTAGTGAACCAGGTTTGTGTCAATCACCAGTTTCACATCACCAACAAGGAGCAATAGGACTGAGCCACGGATATACCCAGCATCAACGCCACAGATGCCCAGGCGCTTGTCGTCCATTGCTACCGCCAAGAATTCAGGTCCCATGCTTGGCTTCTCCCTGGAGAACATGACAAGTTTGCCGGTGGCCGTCTCGGCGTGCCTTTACGCGTACCCGCGGTTGACGTCCCAAGTATCTTGTACGTCAAGCGTCCCGTCGATCCCCTTTGGGCAATTCGATAATTCCGTGACATCACCGGGCGACGCTGTCGATTGCTGAGTCCCGTGATGCTGAGACCCGCCCCCGGACCGCAAGGGCCGTGATTGGGGCAACGGTGGAGAGGCTCCGGCGCGGGCTTTTTACATGATATGCTGTAAGTCCATCGCCGATTGCTGATTCAAACATGGTTTTTTTCTATTCACAGCCTTGCACTTGTTGTTCTATAACCTGTATTTCGCAAATTGCAGTTCATCACTAGATAGGAGAGGCCGTCTGTGTATCAGGGGCCGGAATTAATGGCGAGTGCTGCGAACTGGCTTGACGTCAGTTATCGGAAGACCGGAGCAACGGCTTCTCAAAGGAAGATTCTGGTACCTCCTGTCATTCCCCAGGTAATATCCGTGCCTTAGTAATTCTATTTAAGGATCCCCACTATTATTTATCGCGCCGCTCCCGCATTGGCCCACTACGTCATGTTTGTAACAACTCCAAAGCTTGCTTCGGAACGTCACGAAACAACGTTGTCCCCCCAGGCTCAACCAGGTTTTTCCCTCACCATCCTTTTGACGCCATTTGCATTACAATATCTCGTTATCGCTCGCGGTGGGCTCCTGATAGAAACAGACCACGTACTGTACCTGTACCCGCTATCGCTTTGACTTGTGTACATAGGCTTGGGCAGACTACTAATGACGACCGAGCTGCTTTGCTCACTGCCAACCTAGACGCTATCAACTGCCCGTCAGCAAACTATCAATCTCTCTACTATTTCCTTCTGATCAGCATTTTGAACCAATCCTGGCTCTTACTATTCTCCCCATTGCATACCGTCTCAACCACGTGTTGCACGCACCTTGATCTCTCTCCCCACCGCTTCTCTCCGTTACAGCCGACCACGTCTTGGCTGCTGCGTTTTGCTTGTGCTTCCTCACTCACATCTTGCTTCTGGCCTCTACTGCTGACCCGACCCTTCCCTTCCCTTCCTGTCAGCCAAGTTCCCGAGGCTGCTGGGGCTCATCTGATATGGAGACTGAGGCCACCCCCTCTGAGTCACGTCCAACCACCCCGGAACCCCCGGGCTACGTGAATCCTCTCGAGTCCAGCTCCCGATGGTACCTGATCGCTCGTGCTCAGGCCATTCGCTCTGCTGCCAGTTTGGGCTTCAGCATCGCCAATCGTACCGATCCTCCCGCCCCCTCGCCTACTCGGGACATCTGGCTCGATGCCACACTCTCAAAGGCTGTTCCTAGCCGTGCCGACCGTGCCAAGACCAAGATTAAGGCCGAAGTATGGATACCGCCCCGTCCCGCTCTCGGCGCCCGGGCGGCCGTTATAAACTTCCACGGCGGCGGTTGGATCCTTGGTCAGGGAACCGACGACGCCCGATGGGCCGGTACCATCATGGCCAATCTGGATGCCGTCGTCTTTACTGTCAACTACCGTCTTGCGCCATCGTGTCCTTTCCCGACCCCGATTGAGGATTGTGTCGATGCTGTTCTCCAAATCAAGCATCGCGCCGCCGAGTTTGGCATCGACCCTGATCGCATCATCCTCTCGGGCTTTTCCGCAGGTGCCACAAACGCTCTGGCTACTTGGCTCATCCTTAACGAGCCTGAGCGCTGGGATTACAAGCTACCCATAGAGCCTCCCAAAATTGCGGGTATCACGCTCTACTATCCCCTGCTAGACTGGACCATCTCTCGTCCCGAGAAGCGGCTTACATGTTCCAAGCCTGAGTTTACCTTACCTAAGGGTCTTACAGATTTGATCGATGCTTCCTTCATCTACCCAATCATCCCTCGCTCGGAGCGATGCGACCCGCGCATGTCGCCAGGTCTCATGTCGAATGAGGCCTTGAACAAGCTCCCTCCGATTCATCTTGTCTTGTGCGAGTATGACATGCTCCTCGCTGAAGGTCTCATATTCTCAAATCGTCTCAAAGCTGCCGAGAAGAATTTCACATTGCGCATAGTCGAAGGGGAGAGACACGCCTGGGATTGTCCGCCGCCAATGTCACCCAAGGAGAGCGTCATCACAGAGTATCAGGTAGCTGTCGAGACCATGGCTAGCTGGCTTGGCAAGCAATGTGAGACCGACACAGAGTCGATACGGTCGATGAAGCTCAAGCGACCGGTGCTCAAACGACCCAAGTATCTCTCATTCAAGACCTGGTCTGGGAGGTAGTGGGCCCTGACAGGGCTTTTTGTTGTCGCTGGCGCTGTTATGTTTTTCTGTCTTTTCTGTCCGGGTGTTATTTCACAACCTAGCGAGGCGCTTTGTGCGATTAATGAGACAAGAGTTGGCAAGACGTGGGGGGGTTAGCTTTGGATTATTGCAGATATCTGGTTCGGGCATGAGCTTGGCTGCATATAAACTACACGACATGAATAAAACAGACTTATATTCTAGTATAACTCTAGTATATGTATCAGGTGCGCGTGGCAGTCTCTAAGGGTCCAAGGGTTCAAGGGTTCTCCCAAATCATAACTTATAGTCATCCAGCCCTAAGCTCCGCTCAAGACCCTTTGAGTTTTCCTTTCAGATTTTACCCCAGGTGTATGCCATGCTTTGAAGAACCAGGTACTTGAAGCCCTGAAAAAGATACATTATGCAGAAAACACTTATCTCCGCTCGTGTTTATCGTATTTACACTCTAGGTATGCTTTGTTGTAAGCACGATTGATATTTCTCGTCATGATAGTGTCAAAACATAATGTCAGCCGTTACCAATATTTGCCGCACCCAAGAACTAGACTAAGTCTATGAACCATCTGAAGAGGTTTCGAAACGTCCTGGTCAGCTGCGACTTGACATGGAGTCCCCAAGCTTTTCATCGGGGTTTTATCGCAAATGCCGTCGTCCGCGGAGTCTGAAACCCCGACGGGTCACGGGGATTTTGCTTCTTCGTTTCGGCCGATACAACTGCCGATGACGAGTATCTGTCGTGAAAACTTAAGGTTATTGTTTTCTTCCGATCGCTCGGCGGAAGTTCCATTTTCATGCCCGACGCCACAGGCAGAAATGATTCTCGGCTCCGGGTTGCCGGCTGGTTATGCCTAACTTAGGTTGGGATCTGCTGGTGGCTTACCGGTACTGCTGTGGTAGAGCTTGTCTTGAGGACTGTGGCGATGTAGCCTATTAATGTTGATGGTTTTGGATCATGAGATTTAAAATGCCAAGCTTGTTGAGTATCGCCAAGGTCGATTGAAAGATACGCGCGTACAAAGTGTTGTTGGAGTTTGCTCACCGTGACGTATTCTTCGGTCAAACTGCTAATCATTGTCACGGCCAACAATTCATCATAGCATCTCAATTAGTTGAAAATTACTCAAATCGTGCGTAAGTTTACAGCAGTAGATAACCTGCAAAGTCAGTGTATCAATCGTGAGTAAGTATCCGGCCACATTGGAAATTATGCAGGGCTACAGGGTAAGTATTATCAGTTAAGAAACTAGCCACCAAGCTAGCTATAGGCGAAAGTACTTCCTTGGAAAGCAAATACAAGTTTTTATCGGTCTTATATCAGTTCAGGTCGAATCATATCACACCAAGTGGATGATGTTTGAGCAGATGGTATATATCACAAGATGGGACAACCAGTGGCTATATCAGTCTATCAGGATGATCTTGTAGTGGCAGATTTTTATTTTATTTTAAACGTTGACAGTATTCTCACAAGTCGTGTTTCTCCAACATTTGACCCATTGTTACATCAAGTCGTTGAGCTCTGCCGCCGTGTAAATGCGCAGATAACAAGCACGCTAATATTGCCTCCATATATAAACTGTTTACCACTTGGCCTCCTTGCTGTTGATGAACTCCTTCAGGATGTCGACAATCTTGGTGAAGGCAGCGAGGTAGGTCTGGAGCTCGCTCTGGACGAGCTCGGGGCTGTCGCCGAGCTTGGCGTAAAAGTCCTTTCGGTAGGGGACGGCGGACATGGCGGCGCTGAAGACGGGCTTGACGATGAAGCTGTGGTGGGGCTTGAGGGTGTTGCCGTAGGCGTTGCGGAACGAGTCGGCAAGCTCCTCAGAGAGGGTGGCGATGTTGCGGGAGAGAGCTTGGCAGGTGAAGTCAAGACCTCTGGTATCATGTTAGCTGGGTTTTCTGGCTTGAGAGTCTTGGTTCCTTACCGGATCAGCCACAGAGCACCCTCGGTGGCAGAGTGCTTGCCGGTCTTGAGCTCGTTGCGGACAAGGTCCTGGACGGTGGAGGACTCGGCAATGGCCTCGGCCTGACGGGCACGGAGCTTCTGTAGATGAATTGTCAGATATATTCTCGGGGGGTTGTTGCAGGCGGTGGTGTTTCTGTCGTGCAACGAAGGGATCAGGGGCGACGAACCTCGACGTTTCCAAGGATATCCTTCTTGACGGGGCCGAAAGCAACTCCACCGATGGCATCTGGAGGAGAGTTAGAATCGCTGCAAGTAAAGGAGTCAGAGAAATTGCCTTACCGAAGATGGTGGTCAGAGACTCGGAGGCCTCGAGGAACTCGGTGGTAGAGACAGCATTGCCGTTGGCCTCGTCAACGGGGACGGTGGTCCATGATCGCTTGAGCGACTGGACAATAGTGCCACCAGGGGGATAAGCAGACATGATGAGATAGTTGGATGTGTGAGAAGTGATTGATTAGAGAGGAGAGAAGTTGGATGGGGAGAGGGAGGATAAAAAGGATAAGGATAAGGAGATGGATGTCGTTTGAGGTCGGTGGCGGTAGCGGAGCGGTCAAGCAGCAAGCTGTCCCTTTGGGGTAGGTACAGTACCAGAAGAGGTCTAGCTCAGGGACCTACGGCGGGGTCGATACGCGGTGAAAGGAGGGGCAGCAGCACAGTGCAGATCGATAAGATAAAGCTCAACTGGGTTTGTTGAGGTGAGGGTGAGGTATGAATGCAGCACTGATAGTAATACAGTATTATCATGATAACTGCATCTGTAATGTAAAACAGTCTCCATGCGCTGCAAATTATCATAATCTCTCTAGATTATTAACCATCTTGGCATTTCAATCTCAGCATTTCAGGGGCGATTGCATACGCACGCACGCACTCCACAGTCTACACCGTGTTCTCGGGGCTGGGTTTAATTCTTCCGCCAGAGACCCCACGTTGAGCTGCGAGACGGTGACGGTGACGGTGACGAGGCTCTGGTACGAGTTGAGCAGTCTCTCGGCTGAGGATGCAAGCGCAATGGCTTAAAGAAAACTGACTTTGACACGATGTGACTTGCTGAAGAGCAGAGAGTTCAATGTCAACAGGGGCGCTGAATCTTGGACGATGCGGGCTAACTCACCGCTAGGAACTGGGTGAAGAGAACGGGAAACATGACATGAACGACATGCTGGAAGCTTTTGTTCTTAACTTACGGTTAGACGATGTTCTATCCCACTGGAAACAATACTTCTGTCAAGTATTTCACCCCATGGGGCATCGAGTTGTCAAGGATACCCAGCAACTCTACAGTCACCAAAATGGTGTAGGGTAGATTCTCTTTTTACCAAGAGACCAACCTCTCTTTATATCACCATGCTGTCTAGGGTTCAGTTCTCAGAGAGTATATAAACCCTGTCCATTAAATAAATTGAGAGGACCTGAGAGTGATATTGCTGTTTTTGTATTCGCTGGTCTCATTCGTACCGCGATGAGTTCAGCCGTGCAAGGTTGCGCTCTCAGAGAACAAAAAAGGGAAATTTAGTTAGAGGGATTATCATGTCTCCAATTAACCCCCATCATTCAGCTTGAGCGTGACAAGATGGACATTGTCTTTAGGGGCCTTTTGGTAGACTTGATGGCCAAGACTTGAATGACTGTTTACTTGTTACCAGTGTCTATTCGCCCATCTCGCTGGGACTGGGATAAGTTCAGCTGTGCAGGGTTGAGCTGGTACTGACACTATCACGCCAATCCCATAGACAAGCTAATAAAGTCTTTCCCCAGATCATGAGCCAGCTCCTGTCAAGCTCACTGGGCCATCTTGGCATTGACCCTGAACACCAACCGTCCTAGACCAGGTATGAGCTAAGGGACCATACTTGGATCTTGAGCCTCATGTATTCATCCATTGGTGTCATCTCGATTGGCGTCAAATTGGAGGATGATCTGTGCTACTGCAAGACACGCCATCCTTGGCGCAAGGGGATAAACGAGGTGCATGGATGATCTCGACAAAGATCTGGATAGGTAGTCTAGCGTGAAACGTGAAAGATTGTAGCGCAGGAATATAGCTTCTGACGTCATTAGCTCCTGATAGCACCCGGCGACGATGCTTTAATTGATTGTGACAATGATGCTGATTCTGGTTGGAAGTGAGTCACTTGTCAAGCATAAAGGCAAGCTTTTTGCTGTCCCATTCTTAGCAGAGCTTGATCTGGTCATTAAAAAGCTTCGTATCTGGGCTCAAAGCAGGCAATTGGCTCGTTTCCCGACCTCTCGCTCAGCCCTGCGCCGCCCATTACGTGTCGGGTTTGGTGTGTGCGGGTCATGACGCCGGCCGAGATTTCTCGAGCTTGGCTGAGGCCTGGGCATGGGCATGTTTGTAGCGTTTTCAGTGAGCGAGTACCCCCCAAAATCAAGCAATTTACGCGCCGGTGGCCGGCTTGGCGGGCAATGACATGGCCCATCGGGAGTACAGTAGCTGCAACATCTTGTCGCGTGAGGACTAGCCAAGGCTATCGATAACTTGCTGATGAGAGAGAGAGAGACACACACACAGAGAGAGAGAGAGTTTCTAAAAGCCATTGACACCCTCGTCTTGCCCTGTGACTCTTTCCCTCTCCCTTCCCTCTCCCTTCTTTGCCCCTCCAATTGTTTGGTGTTTCCCCTCACCTCTCACCAACCCCTCCTCTCTAAATCTCTCTGATTGATCTCCTGCAAACTGCGCCCATCATGGGGGATCCTAAGAGACATGAGGGTGCCATGGGCTCTATGCTCGATAAGCTTAATATCCATGATGGTTTGCATGACGCCAAAGTCCACCTCGTTCACCAAAAGTCAGTATCTCTCAGAACAATTCGCATTCTATCTCCAACAACCGTAGCACCCAATTCTAGATCCGTCGCATTCTATCTGTTATATAACTAACATCAATTCCAGGAATAAGCTTGGTAAATTAAAGAACCTGGTAAGCTCAAACATATATCTTGTCATTGGTGTCGCGCTGCGATCCAATTGCGCAGAATCACCACCACATTGAGACAATCTTTCTAATAGATTGATAGTTCAACAAGAACCACAGACACGACGAAGAGCATGAACAACGATGCGATGCAAAGCGAGCCGCTATCGCCGAACAACATCGATATAATTCGTACTTCCCTCAACGTGAGGGCAATCTGGTAAAGTGGTACGTCGACGGGCGCAACTACTTCTGGGCCGTTTCCGTTGCCCTCGAACAAGCCAAAGAATCCATTTACATTGCCGATTGGTGGCTCTCGCCTGAGCTCTTCCTTCGTCGCCCACCGTTTGCGAACCAGGAATACCGACTAGACAAGATCATCAAGCGCAAGGCTGAGGAGGGCGTTCAGATCTACGTTTCTGTCTACAAGGAAGTCGAACAGGCCCTGACCTGTAATTCCGCTCATACAAAACATGCTCTGAGAAGGTTTGCCACGAAAACTATTCGAAATATTTCACAACTTACTAAACTTGTGTAGGCTTTGCCCCAAGGGCTCACCAGGACACGGAAACATCCACGTTGCTCGTCACCCCGACCATAACGTTTTTGAGAACTTTGGGTAAGTTATTGAACTGCCTTTTCCATTTCTGAAGAGCATATAAAACATGTGGTTATCACAAGCGCCACGTTGTGGTGGCCGCCTCCGGGTCGCTCAACACCATCAGGATCATCTCGAGATCGCTAACAACACCAGGGACATGACATGGCTATGGGCACACCATGAGAAATTTATTATCGTTGATATGGCCATAGGGTTTATAGGCGGCCTAGATTTGTGTTTTGGACGCTGGGATAATCATCAGCATCCGTTGTCCGATATCCATCCCACCAACGTTCAAGACGAGATATGGCCCGGCCAGGATTTCAACAACAACCGAGTCATGGACTTCCAGAACGTCTCTACATGGCAAGAGAACGAATTGAGCAAAGCAGACTACGGAAGAATGCCCTGGCACGACGTTGCAATGGCGATAATCGGACCGTCGATCGTAGACATAGCGGAGCATTTCGCCTTGCGTTGGAACTTCATCAAGCGTGACAAGTATAAACGAGATGAAAGATTCGACTGGATCGTCCTGGAAGGAATGGAGGGTGAGAATGAAGATCTCATAGGGGTTCAACGTCCCAAGCACCCCGTTGGAGAGTATGTCCAACACCCAATTACACCTCTGAGCACCAAGAATCTCGAGAACAGAGGCACTGTCAATTGCCAGATTATCCGGTCCAGCGCCGACTGGAGTAGCGGTATTTTGACGGATCATTCCATCCAGAACGCCTACATAGAGATCATCTCCAAGGCCCAGCACTACGTCTACATTGAGAACCAATTCTTCATTACGGCAACTGGCGATCAGCAGGCTCCTATTCACAACACAATCGGCCGCGCTATTGTGGATGCTGTGGTCCGAGCAGCAAAGGAAGGCCGCAAGTTCCGCGTTATTGTTCTTATACCCGCCATCCCTGGCTTCGCTGGAGACCTACGCGAGCAAGCTGCTACAGGAACCCGCGCCATTATGGACTATCAATACAAGTCTATCTGCCGAGGTGAACACTCTATCTTTGGACAATGCCGCGCGCAAGGCGTGGACCCAACGCAGTACATTTTCTTCTTCAACCTGCGATCATACGACCGTTTGAACAAGACACCTGCCATCATCAAAGCAGAGAAGGAGACTGGCATCAGCTACCAACAGGTTCAGCGTGCCGAAGCCGAGGAGATCATGGCCGAGGGTATTCACGGTAGCTATGATCCCGAAGACTCGGAGGGCGACGAGCACATGCGTGGAGATAAGAAGAAGAAGGAACTCGACGAGGACATCAAGCGCACAATGGAAGCACGAAGGAGATTCGAAGCTGCTATGCCAGAGGAGAAGGTGCACACAACCTCTTCTGTCGCCCATCACGCCATGGCGGGCGGTGAAGGTACGCTGAAAGATGAGCCCTGGTTCGAGGATGAGCCTGAGTCGGAGATCAAGAACTGGATTCAAGAGGAACTTTACATCCACGCCAAGCTGCTTATCGTCGATGACAGAATTGTCGTGTGCGGAAGCAGTAACCTCAATGACCGAAGCCAACAGGGAGACCACGACAGTGAGCTCAGTGTCGTCATGGAGGACACTCGTCTGATCCCAAGTACTATGGACGGCCAACCTTTCGAAGCGGGTTACCACGCGGCTACCCTCCGACGGTACCTTTGGCGTGAGCACATGGGCATGCTGCCTCCTCAACCACACGACGCCTCCAACGACATTAACGCCATGCCTCCTACGGTTCATCCTGAGAACGACATTTTTGACCAGGACGAGAGCTACCAGTTTGTCGAGGATCCACTCAGCGATGCGCTCTGGGAGAAGTGGACTGGACAGGCTGACAAGAACACCGAGCTGTTCCGACACTTGTTTCACGCCGACCCTGATGATCACGGTGAGTATTGCTCTTCCATCCCTTACCCGAATCAAACGACATGCCCGATCTGCACACCTTCGTGGCCTGCCGCCACGGGATCCAATTTATCCTTAACCCTTTGTCCAACCGCCTCAGCCTTATGGTACTCTTGAACAGAAACTAACATTTGAGCTCCAGTCAAAACATTTGAAGATTACGATCGCTATCTGCCCCCACGGGGAGTCAAGGCCGGCCATATTTTCGACATGTTCCTTCCTCCAGAGGATGCGAAAGAGAAGCTTGCGCAGATCAAGGGTCATTTGGTGTGGTTCCCGCTCAATTTCTTGGAGGATGCTGAGATGGCGGAGTGGGGATTGCAGGTCAACTCTCTGACGGAGTCTGTATACACATGATGAAAATGATTTGGATGGAGGGGAAAGTAATAAGGCGCATGTGGAAAATACGCGGACGTGGATAGGGACGGGGGCGTGGGCGAGGAAAAGGACGATGATGGCTTTTTGAGAGGTCTTGACGAATTGATGTGTCTAACGTGAGTTATTGAGATATCTTTAGGAGTAATAATGAATCGCATGTCCTTTTGTAAGAAGGTCAGTCTTATACTTGTAGAAGGAGCTTGTGTTTATTTGAGAGATTGGTCAGTAGCACGTTGCTATAGCGTCCCGGCCAGCCTACAGTCGTCGACGTATAGCAACCGCGCGCGCCACGGACTCTGCGAACGCTGGTAAACAACACACTCATGCGCCAGTGCAGCTCTTTTATCCTTTAAGGGATCTCAGTGTCTGGGACATCCTCTGCAGATCACGCCGAATGGGCGAGGCATGCCAACCATGAAGCTATTCTTTGCATGCGATAACAAGGGAGCTAATTATGCAAATTACACTCAAGACTCTGAGATAACCTGTGCCTTTGGCTGAGGATAGCGACTGCGCATACTAGGGGTTCTCACGAGACCTTCGTCCCGTTCTACAACACCCCCATGCACGGGTCACCCTACCAAGAAAGAGGAAGGACACAATTCCGGGTATAGACCATCTACTATTCCAGGGACCAAAATGAAAAATTTAATAAAGAAGGTAAGAGCTGAAGTCGCAGAGGCTTCGAGTGTATTCAGCCACCAGGACGCCAAAGCCATTGGAGACCAGACCAGAAAGGCTGTCACCGATGCCCTTGGCGGTCGGGGTAGCGACGATAGCAGTTGCGGTAATGACGGCGGCAGAGTTGGTTATTGGGCTATATGTTCTCGGCCCATACGTGTAGTATGCCTCTCATCGTTGACCATCTGTCTTGTCTCGTGTGGGCAGCGAGGACATACGGTATCCAAGTGTCCTCACAAGCAAAAGATGGGACGCCCGGCCCGCAAGCAAAAGAGAAGGCAGAATCTCCAACTTCGACTGCGGCCAGCAACACCTCCGTCCTAGCCATAGACGTTTCTAGTGTTGCCTCAACCGAAGTCGACACTCCGACCTTTCCCACCCGTCCTGTCTTTGACACACGCTCTCCTCTGCTTCGTCTCCGCTTAACCATGCGTCCTCTCCTCCTCGTCCTCCACGCAACATACCTGATGGATGGACAAGCCGCTGAGATCCGGTGAGCCTCCAGCTCAACTTGGTCCACAACGCAACGGGTGCCAGCCAGAGGTTCAATCCGCTTGCCGACGCAAGGCTACTCACTCCTCGTCTACCCACAGGATGGATCGACTGCTGGGATCGTGTTAAGGCCCAGTACTACAGTTTACATGTGGTAACCGGCAAGCTATCGTGGGATGTCGCTATTAGCCCTCGGTCTGACAATCAGTAAACACCATAGCGACGCAAAAGACAGAACGTCCCCTAGGGTTCCGTAAGAAATAACCAGTCTCACCT
>JAJJWO010000665.1:0-17992 GCA_021655895.1 Fusarium sp. NRRL 66739 | reverse complement strand
TTAACCCTATTAAGTATATTTAAAAGCTTTTAAAGGTAAAAATAAAAAAGATATTCCTTTATATAAAGCGTATAAAAAAAAATAAAGTAAATATTATAAAACTAATTAAATATATTAAGTTAGTATAAGTAGAGATTATAATAGAAGAGATTAATAACTTAATTGACTCTTTACTGTATAAAATTAAAGCTTATATTTATACCTAAGGATAATATATTAAATATTAAAGAGGAGATTTAAGGCTTTAAAATATTATATAAAATATATTAATTAACTATTAATTAGTATATTTCTTTATAAGTGAAGTTATTACACTTAAATTAATTAAGGTGGTTAGGGGTAGAGCGTTTATAGACTTTTGGGCACTAATTTTAGTATAAACCTATAAGACTTGTAAGTTATCTCCGATACTCCTAAACTCCTACCGACGGGTATACTTGCACCGGCAAACATGCAACAAACGCCTTTGCCAACTATCTCCAACCTACAAGATTATCAAGATTAGAATCATACCCAATCACGGACTTCCCGAGACCTTCCATTTTCCAGAACGTCGCCTTCGGCCGTGGACGAGACTCTAGAACTGGGGAAGAAGAACCAAACCCCGGATTTCGGGCGCCTCGATGCTCCCCGTTAAACATTCAAAACGGCTTCATGAAATTCGCGAATAGCCATGGCTCCTCTGCCACGTGTTCACGCCCTTCGTTGCGCATGCAATCACTCTTGGGTGTTAATCATCGCCGACAATGGGCCGTTGACTCCCCTGGCCGCGGACCGATTGCTTCAAGCCGTCCATGATTTATAATCATTAGGGTCAGTAAGAACCTTTTTACTCAACTGTATTGTCTTTGATTCGCTATCTTGTGATTGGCGTTAGCTCGTTGCGCCTCGGATATCCTCTCCGTAGCCCTGCATAAAGCAGAAGACACAGTGAGAAAAGGTGTTGTCCGAGAACAACGAGGATTTCATCAGCTATCAATCGAAAAGAAAATGCAATAAGCATTCTCGAGAATAGTCAGTCTGGGAACTCGTCAGCCTGGCGCTTGAAGCGCCATCACATGGCAGCCGGCAGCCGCTATCACTGCAAGCAGAGGTTAGTAGTCAAGTCGAGTGATAAATCGTCCAATTCTAGGCCACTGGGCCGTAATCCTGATGGATGTCGATGCATGCCATGCAGAGCAAGCATGAGCACTTCGCCAGCTTTTTGCACCAAAAACAAGCCCCCATCCATCCATGTCGTCACGGCGTTACTATACACATGCAGAAACGGAAACAACAGAACGCGAAGACCATATATCTGTCTTCCTTGCCACCCGGTCACTTGAGACCTTCCGTCTAAATATCCATGCGTCGTAACCTCAAAACTCCTGCATCAAACAATGGGTAAAATCGATGGGTATCAATATGGCTGGGCGATGTCATCGTCATTCAGTGGGCAACAGATCAAGAAGAGCAAGGTCCGATATGCTTTTCATGCACGTGGCGAAGGAATTCTCGCTGCATTCTGAACGACGAGTAATCGCCCTTCATAATCACCTCAAGAATGTTGCCCTTGCTGGGGTTTCGAGCAATGTCGTTCATCCTGTCACGTAGAGTGTCAAACGCGTCATGGAAACGGGCCAAGATAGCGGGAGTGTTGGATGATCCACCCGAGATATCATTGCCCGGGTTGTTTGGGTCAATGATGGACAGTCGATCGTGGTTCTTGTAGGAGAAGGTCATGACATCGGACTGGAAGGGTTAGCATGAACTAGAAATCTGCTGTCATCAAGACTTACCTTTCGAATGTACCCAGCAGGTCTGGTCAAGGAGATGGCGTTTGTTTCATAGCGAAAGTCACGACCATAGAGGTCAAAGAATTCGAGGAGCATCTCGCCAAGATGATGTTCGGGAACGAGACTTCGGCTCTGGACCTGTGGCATAAGCTGCAACATACTGACAACCAAGCAAATAACTGAGAAGCCGCCGATGCCACCATTGACAGGCTCGTTGAGACCACGCATAAGGAGGAAATGCTTGATGACAGTCACGAGAATTGGCATTGCCGGATATTGGGCCTTCCACCGCATAAATGTGTCGATGGCGTCAACGCCACCCAAGTTCTCAAAAGATACGTCCACTTTTAGGCCGGTTTGCTTATCAACATACTTGACCAAGGGAACTCTGGCGTGGGCGATAACCTCGATAGAGTGCTGGTCGGCGACGTGTTGACTGGTGAGGAACTTTTGGAACTTGTAAAGCCAGCTCTTGGCTGAGAGAAATGTAGGAGGACCGCCTCGCATATAACTCGCCGAGCACACGACCAAGTCCATATCAGCGGTCGGAAGGTAGAGGCCGGACATGAAGGATCCGAAGGGGTGGACTGTGGCGCTAGCAAAGTTCCTCCCGTCACGCCGCATGGCCTTTCGGAGGTTTTCAACCAGGTTGTCGCGGATTCGCTGTTCGAAATCGCGAGGTCTAACATATTCGTAAAAGTCGATGATCTCCTTGTGAAGTCTAAGTGGGTTAGTCCAGTTCCATGTTTACGGGTGCGGAAGGGAAGGGAAGGTTGAGACAGCCGCATCAACTGATAGCAGCACGCAGGAAGCAAATAGTGGGAAATGGCGCAAACTTACCGGAATGCCATGTTGGTGGTGGCGGTGTGGTCAACAGTATCCCAAGGGCATGGATCCTCAGTTGCCTTGGGTTGCCAACTGGGCAAAAGCATGCCTTTGACAGGCTTTGTGCTGACCTTTTTCAGCTGCCCATAATCAGGAGGCTTGATCTCGTCGTTGGCGGTTCGTTTCCGAGAGCCAAGGGGATCATTGGCGTTTGGTCGTGGCAAGCCCGAGGCCCCATTAGCAGGCTGCGTCAGCTTGAGACTGGGGTTGGATCCGTCGATATCGGCTTTGGGTCCAGTGGGTGCATTCGGGGGAGGCGGCGGCGGCGGTTCGCTAGGAGGAGGAGGAGGAGGTGGTGGTGGTAGTGCTTCCTCTTCCTCTTGGCTGCTTTCTTCATCCTCGGTGAGATCAAACGATATGAAGTCTTCGGCTTCGGTCGAAGCAGCCAGCTTATCCGACTGGTCCTCGACGCGTGCTTTCCGAATCAGCTTGACCATATCCTTCTTCTTACGCGAGCTTTCGTCGGGGCATGGAAGTGCCGTGTAGGGGTCGGGGTTGGACCACTTAGGCGCAGCATCGCCAGAGTCAGGGTCGTCGGCGATTTTGGCTCTCTTCTTGGAAGGGCCCTCAGTCTCGGAAGATGATGAAATGTCCATTTCAAGCTCATCATCATCAGAAAGCTGCTCGACGTCGCGGAACTTGGCGACAGCACCCTCTTCGCCCAGCCGTTCTTCGGGCAGGTTTGCCGTGGCTCCAGACACTAGAGCACGTTCAGAGGGATGGGGCGGGGGTTGCCATCGTCTTCCACCTCTACCCCGACCTCGGCCGCGACCACCATCTCGACGCGGGCCCCTCCGATCCGACGGACCGTTGTAGTTGACAGGGAACTCGGGGATTCCAGCGGGCTTATCGAAACGGAAAGTAAAGTCGCCCCGAGGCACGTTTGGACGGTACGAGTCGCCGCCAGACGGACGATAGTCGTCTCGAGGCGGTGGCCTGGGAGGCAGATCGCGTCTATCTCCAGGACGCCAACTATCGGATTCTTGGCGGCGGTCGCGATCGTGGGGAGAGGGACGTCGATACGGTCGGTCTCGATCAGAGGGACCCTGTCGCGAGCGCATGTCGGGCCGCGAGTTACGCGGTTTGTTGCGCACCATGATGTGAGGTGAGTATTTGGTAGGGATGAGGGCGGTGTTTGCGGTTGCGAGAGGGATAAAACGATGATGTCGCGACTGAAGAAAAAAAAGAACCTTCTTCGCGATCGGTGATGACCCACGCTAGTCCACTTTTGGGCAGGGTAAGGCGAGAGTGGGTTAGTCAGCGCAGTGCGTCACAGCTACCCTGGAGCAAATTGTGGCATTGACGTGGCAATTGAGTTGCTATTTGCGTTAAATTTAATGCGTCTCTTTACATTCTATATCGTAAACTGAGCTATATGCAATAGTGCGATGTTGAGTAATTTATGCATCACGGTAGTTGATTGACTTGACGTGCAGGTGGTGGGTTGATAAAAAATTCGAGATATCTCCTAAGAAGTTAAAAGGTTACTATAATAACCTGTACATAACTTAGATATATTCTGACCTTTATTGCCTCAATCATATAAGTCACTCTTATATACTGATAGAATATCCTGATTATTTACGCCCAAGGTGGTCCTTTCAAGCTTTCGATGCGCCGTCAGGATCGTACGCAACAACCTCGACCTCAACCTCCATCCCAGGCGCTCCCAGCTCCTTTACCCCAATTTGCGTCCAGATTGGCTTATGATTTGGCATCCATTTCCTAAAGTTTTCTCCCATCCTCTGAGTAACCTCGGGCGTGATTTTAGTGTGGTAAGAGTTGACTCTAAAGACCTGTTCTACACCCTTGCCGCCAGCCGCCTTGAGCGCTTTATCGACGTTGTGAAATGCCTGGTCAATCTGCTCCAGGTCTGTCTCTGGAAAGCTAGGGTAGCCCTTCTCGAAAGTCCAGCCGCCTGTTGTCACGTGTTAAAATCTTTATTGCAAAGAAGTGTTGTATTGTTGGGTTGACGTACCCTGGCCGCTGGCTTCGATACGATCACCAATTCTGACGGTTTGGTTGTAATTCAGTTCACGCGCCGCCCATTCGCCGGCACCCTCGTAAGCGGAATATTGGAGTTGAGACATGTTTACTGGGTCTATGGTCTGTTTGAAGTGTCGATAGCGAGCCGAGATGATGTCGAATTGCTCAAGTTGATCAATGACTGCCCTCTTTTATATCCGCATCTGCTATCGACATCGTCCCAACAATTGCTGCATTATTCGGCGCAACTCTCTGATTGAGCTGAATAATATCTGCTCACTTCGCTATCAAAAGGAATATCATCCTAGGCTCAGGTACACAGTCCCGCGCCAAGACGGTGGAATAAGCAGATTGACATGACAAATGCTGCACAAGACGGAAGCATTCTGTGCCGACGGAGTCCGATGAAGAGAAGCCAAAGCCAAGCGAATGCGAATGATCACCGCGATTGGGTACGTACAATGATTCCATGTCTTTAAATATTAACAGTATACTCCGTAGCTTACTTCTATCACCGAGTCTTCTTGTCCTTGGCCGCCTGCACCTCAGCATTCACCCTTTCAATCGCAGCCCTGGTACCATCCCACTTCTTCCGTTTCCCATCAAACACGCGCCATATAAACGGCGTGTAGATCCCATCCATCAACATGCTATAAAACCTACCATCATTGTACCAAAACCTCCAGCCTTCCAGCCCCCATCCAAGGTGCTCATTGACGCGCGTCCCAGCCGCCTCGTTGGCCCAGGCAAGCCACTCAGCCTGTCTCACCCACCCAGGTACCGCGCTGCCTCTCCTAGCAATGCTGCAGACAAACGCGTGGTGCTTGTCGACGGCGCGATTCATCTCTAAAATCGATGGAAGAGAAGAGTTGCCCTTCCAGACTTGCGCGATGGCCATGGAGCAGAGGTCGTACAGAGGGAACGCAGCCGTTGGAAATGCGACCGTGCCCACAAAGGCCAGCGAGTCTGGGTAATCAAGCGAGAAAATGTTTTGGTAGAGACGAGCGAGTGGTTTCCCACGAGATCCTATCGCGTCCTCCCACTCAGATGTTGTGTTGCGCGTGGGATCAACGCCATGATCGACGAGGCTAAAGTCAGTCTTGTACCCTGTGCACCAAATGATGGCGTCTACATCCAGACGCGTTCCATCATTGAGCTCAACTTCTCTAGGTCCCGTGACGCGATTTGCACCCGCGACGGAGAGAATGTCGCCCGACTCAAGTAGATCAATCAGGTTATCGCTGATGATGGGGACCGCATGTTGAATGGGCGGTGCTGGAGAGAGCTTCCACTCTGGTCGGATCTTGAACGCCTTGTCTTCCATCGCCTTACACGCTGCGTTGAAGGCGAATTCATAAGCGCGGGGGAAGTTGAGCTCGAGGAAGCCCATTATGGCCGTCTTGCGCGCCGTGATTGTGTAGTCAAAGGGAGCACCGTCCAAGACCCGTGGCATCTGTTCTCGTTTTAGCTACTAGATGCGTCGGGTTGCCATTAGGCCACTGACAACTAGGGCTCCATGATTGTGAGAAAGCCAGACTTTATTGGCTTGGCCACAAAGAGCCGCTGCAGTATCTGCGCCTGTGTTGCCCATTCCCACGACGACAACCTTTTTGTTCTTGAACATCTCGGGTCTAGTATCGCACGACAGTCAGCTTGTGGTTGCGAGACAAGGTAGATGCGCACACCTCTTGAATGCTCGCGAGTGTAGAACATGGCCCTCGAATCGATCCAGACCCTCGAGCTTGGGAATGTAAGGTTGGGAGTTGATGCCGGAGGCCATGATGACCTTGTCAAAGTATTCTGGACCAGATCCTTGGATGTCCACCACCCAGCCTTGGCCACCATCATCGCGTCGCACGTTATTTACAACAGTATTCAGGCGCAACATTGGGCTCAGGTTGAAGTGCTCCACGTAAGACTCGAGATAGTCTTGTACTTGCCCAGCGGTGCAGTGACTTGGCGTGTCATGTGGAAAAGGGAAGTCGGTAAAGCAGCCCTAGAATGGTAAGCTCTTGGGATAACATTCGTGAACAGCAAAGCCAAATACTCTTTCTTTGGAGATGTTGATGATGGTGCCTATGGCCTGTCAGTTGCGCGATCCTACATGGTGACCGACTTGCGCAAGCTTACTTGGGAGGACTGATGTCTTGTCTTCATCCGTGTAATGCCAAAGGCCTCCCACGTAGCTGTTGCGCTCAAAGCCCGTCACTTTAAAGCCCTCTTCGGCCAAGTTCTTGACGGTGACGAGACCCAGGACGCCTGACTATGTTAACGCTGGCTTCTCAACCGAGGTGGAAGAGTGCATACCCAGACCGACCACGGCCACTGTTGCGGATCGCTCGTCCATGGTGTAGTACTCTATGAACTAATAAAACACCCACGATGGCAGCCTTGGGCGTATTTATATTGGCTATCAAGTGCTCAGCTGAAAGCCTTGGCCTCCATCTTGGCTGACAGAAGGTGAGCGCTAAGAGATGAGAGATTAGATGGATTAGATAACAGTCTACTCTCTTACTGGAACAGAAGCCGAGCTGAGAGGCATCATGCGCCCCATTCTCCGCCCGACAACGGAGTATTTCAGCTTTAGCTCACCTGAGCTGGGATTACGGACGGGACGTACCTATCTATAGCATAGGTACGCATACAAGTGATCAAATATATTCACCGCTGAGACATGCTATTCTGCTCTATTCAGGTCGGGTCTTGGTTAGAGCAACCAATCACCCGCGACCCATCTAACCTAACGTCAACAGCTCCGGAATCTCCGCCATTAACCACCATGACATGCCCACGACTCTAGCCGACGCGCAAAGTTATGCCCCAGCTTATAGAGGCCATCAAAAATGCCATCCTCGACTCTGCGGCGCGGTCACACCGCTGGCTCGACACGCGCAACGGCCGCGACGTCTTGAGATGTACCGTCGCCTATACAATCGCCAGCCTCGCGACATTTGCACCGCCTCTGGCCAACTTTTTGGGCAAACCCGAGGGTAAACATGTCGTGGCTACGATAACCGTTTATTTCCACCCCGCTAGGTCGGTGGGGTCGATGATCGAGGCTATCCTCATTGCCATCGTGGCTGTTGCGTATGCCGAGGCCATCTCGTTGTTATCTATGGCCACATCGGTTCTCTTCGGATCTACTATGCACCTAGTGACTCTATCTCACATCCTGGTTGTCGTGGTGTTTATAGGCGGTGGCTTCGGTTTGATGGGCTGGGTAAAGCAGAGAATGCTGAATCCTCTGGTCAATGTCGGCAGCACCCTCGCGTCACTGGCTATCATCAGCGTTGTCACGAAAGAGAACCACGTCATCGCAAACGTGTTTTCCAACGAGAAAGTCTTGCAAGTGTTCAAGATGCTCGTCATGGGTATCACTACCACAACTGCAGTCAACCTCCTCCTTTGGCGAACCTCTGCTCGCAAGTCGCTACGTCAGACGATGAACCGAGTCTCCATTCCTCTAGGCGACATGCTCTACATGATCACCAACAGTTTCCTCAGTGGCTCTGGAGAGGGCCTTGTATCCGATGGATTTGCTGCAGCGTCTGCTCACTACTCGTCTTCATATGCCCAGATGATGAAGGACATGCGCGAAGCCAAATTCGAACACTACTTCCTCGGCCACGTAGATATATACGAACATGAGAAATCTGTCGCGAGGTCTATGGAGACGTTGGCGCAGGCTCTGGGTGGCTTGAGAAACGCGACCAACACCCAGCTTGAGCAGTTGAAGCATCCAAAGCCACTCAACCCAAAGGCGACAGGGACAACTACTCCAACTACATCGCGGGAGCTTTTCGAGCAGTTCAATAGCTCAGTCACCATGTCTATGACAAGTTTACGACAGAATCTCTGCAGGATTCTGCACGAACCACAATTTGGGATGCCTCCCAGTTATGAAATCAACGTCGACGAAGATCTACGGCGCAACCTGATGGATTCTCTAAGCACATTTAACACGGCTCGCTCGGACGCCCTGCAAGGGCTCTATGATCGGATAGAACAGATGGCCTCTTCGCCTGAAACCACAGGTGCAAACCTCGAAGAAGTCGCTGCAGCCTGTGGCCACTTCACCTTTAGTTTGCAGTCTTTTGGCGAAGATGTGCTGCAGTACCTGGACGTTCTAGATGACTTGGAATATGTAATCCTCCACAAAAGTCGAAGCTGGAGGTGGCTACTCTGCTGGAAGAGCGGTAATGAAGAAGACCGCAACAAAGCTATCAGGTTGTTCGAATCTGCAGAGGCCGATACTTTGATGCGCACTAGGCAACGTTCTGTGAGCAACCAAGTTGAACCAGCTTCAATTCCAACGCCTGTGGACGTCAGAACTTGGCATAACGCTCCTGACTTGAATAAGATACTGGCTTGGTTCTGGCGAAATCTCTCATCGCTATTTAAGAAAATGGCGCGAGATGACAGTAAGTCTAAGGTATCCACGTTTGCTGCTTTGCTAACACATGGTAGTTCAGTTCGGACTCAAGGTCGGTATCGGTGCTGCTATATGGGCTATGCTCGCTTTTCTTGACGAGACCAGAGAGCTGTATACATATTGGCGCGGTGAATGGGGCTTACTATCGTTCATGATTGTCTGTTCCATGACAGTCGGGGCTTCTAACACAGTCGGCTTGGCACGTTTCATCGGAACGCTGTTTGGAGCTTTGTTCTCGGTCGTCAACTGGAAGGTCAGCCACGGATATGCCTTGGCTTTGATACCTCTTGGCTGGTTGACCAGTTTTGTCAACTTTTACCTCATCATTCAGCATGGAAAAGCGTCGTTGGGTCGTATCAGCCTGCTCGCCTACAATGTGTCCACTTTGTATGCCTACACACTGCAGACACGGGCAGATGCCAACGACGGGACTGAAGATGAAGACCTCAAACAGCCTGACATTCTCGAGATTGCAAAACGCCGTGCTATCGCCGTCACGGCCGGTATAGTCTGGGGTCTTGTCGTCTGCCGTCTCATATGGCCCATCTCAGCCCGTCGGAAGTTCAAAGAGAGTCTCTCAATTCTCCATCTACAGATGGGTCTGATATGGAAGCGCGGTCCCCTGACCGTACTCTTTCGCAGTGAAGGCTCACAGAGCTATTTCAAATCAGGTGAACAGGCTGCTTTGCAGAGATACGCTGCCAACCTGGACAGCCTGAGAGTTGCTGCGGCATCCGAGTTTGAGCTCCGCGGTCCGTTCCCCATGGATGTTTACGGTCGTGTCTTGCGCGGAACCAGGCGCATCCTCGATGGGTTTTACAACATGAGTCTCGTGGCATGTCGCAAGGGGCACCTCACAGAGGGCGAAAAGGCACTACTGCGATACACGGCTCGTGAGCGTGCTATTCTATGCGACCATATTTGCCAAGCCTTCCAGGTCGTAGCCAGCTCAACCATGCTCGAGTATCCTTTTGCCGACGCTACCCCAAGCATTGTGTCAGCGCGCGAGAACCTCCTGAGCAAGATCTTTGAGTTTCGGAAACAATATCCTCCAAAATTGGTGGTCGAGGGCGGCGAGAGTAGCGGCGATTCGACGCAGCTTCTGGCTGAAGAGAGGGATTATGCGCTGCTGTATGCGTACGCTCTTGTGACGGGACAAGTGGCGAATGAGTTGCGTATGGTGGGAACAGAGATTGGGAGTTTGTTTGGCGTATTGAATGAAGATACCCGGCTGTTGCAGTAATGATATTAGAGAGAGACCGTGAAGGAAAGACATTTCGATGTACAAAAAAGATTAGATATAAATACCTGGCTGATTATAGCAGTGCTCTCCTATCCTCATATGTAGGGGACCTGTGTCGGCTTCAAGAACATGTTTCTCAGGAGGCAACCTATCATGGCTATGTATAATATTAAGAGTGTAAATTTCCCTAACATAGGAGTTTGATATTGTTATTTGGCCTCTAGACACGTACTGTAGCCTCCGGCTTACTAGAACATACAGAACGAGGCCGCAAAGCTCTATCCTTTCTAGCTATTGGGATTGTAAAGACAGTAATCAAAGTTATTCTCCTTGTTTCCCGCCCATTTTGGGAAAGGAACCGCCTTTCCAGAACCACCGAATAAAGCAAATGTAGCAATGAAAACCATTACCTGAGTACCACCATCAAGAGCTGCAGACAGGAGGTAGTTCCACTTGACAAACCACTGTGGGCGGTATCGTCGGAGATAGAACTGGCCAAACGCACCAAGGATGTAGTAACTTGTGACGGAGGCATTGAGACCCACGAAGAGGTATCCGAGGTACCAAAGAATGATGGAAGTGTTGAGGTATGGCCAGATCCGAGATCTCGGGAATAGCTTGTGCAGCATGTAAAATGGCAACGGGGCGAGGAAGCCAATAAAGTAGGCGATGGTGACCCATTGATATCGGGCACCGATGGAAAACATCTTGGGAGCGATTGCCCAGGCGATAGCGAGAGTGTTAAATTGCTGGACCTGAGCACCAGACCAGACGTTTGTTCCTTCGGCTGACTTGAGAATGGTCGCTTGGTTATCAACGATGCTAGGACTGCATTAGCATAGGCGTAGTGAAATGAAGCAGAGAGTTGCATACCTAATCATCATCACATAGTTGAGGAGAGCACCCATGACACAACCAATGACCTGCGTGGTAAACGTAGCCTTTGGCGATAGCTTGTTCTGCTGAGCAAGCTTCAGGTCGCGAAGCAGGAGAAATCCCTGCGTAAGCCCGTTGTACGTGTAAGTCGTGAAGTACATGTTTGCTGCATCGAGTCAGTATTGAGATGAAACAACATCAAGTATGAGCCCTTACCCAGAGGTCGACCGGGGAACATGTAACCTGCAAGCATCTGGAAGATAGGCTGAAGATTGAAGCCAAACCCAGTGATGGCACTTTGAGCACCGAAGAAAACCAGAAAGATACAGAGAAAGATGATACCTATTATGAAACCCCACCATGGGAGTGTGGACTTCATGACATAAAGACACACGAGGCCGACTATAAAACTCGCTGCGAAGACTAGGAAGTACCAACTGTTGGGGACTTCGTCATAGTCAAGCATGAGCTTGTAATGAGGATCGATGGTAGGATCATTGCGCATCATTTGCTTTTCCTCCTCGGTGCGAGTACCGGTTTGCTTCCAGAAATAGTATGTCTCTGGGCGAAAGAGCTTCTTCAATCTGGCCAGGGTAATCCAGGACCATGACAGGCTTATCTCAGCGTAGTTCCAGAGGAACATGTGCACCAAAGTGGCAGTAACGCCCGCACTGGATGTGATGAGGTAGTTGATGTAGGTAGCGGTAAGGTGAGGAACACCAGCCTCGTCCACGGCGGCGTTGTTTACGGTAAAGTCAGGGTTCATAATGGCAGTTTCGTTGTAGGGGACGTGGTTGGTGATGTTGGAGCTGCCATCGTAGAGAAGCTGGGCCATGAAGGGGAAGTCCTTGGCTCTCCAGATATTGCTGTAGTACAAGCCCATGGAGAGGGCGATACCGCCAAGATAGCCGATGAAGCTGTTGGTAAGTGTCTGAAGCGGCAGCCACAGCGGTGATCCGAACCCGGCGATGTAGTTCCAGTCGAAGCAGATGCTCAAGAATCCCATGCCTTCATTACCCTGTGAGCCACCGAAGAGGTTGGTGAAGACTGGGTTATGATGATCGGCAAGGCAGAAGATGGAGACGGCTGAGAGGAGGGGGAAGATGTACTCGGGGAACCATTCCCAGCAAAAGATACCAACAAAAATGATCCAAAAGACCTGGAATCTCTTTCGTGTCTCTGACCGGGGCTTGTGCAATGTCTCCATAACAGTAGTGATGGGCAGATTGGCGGGATACAGCATCTTGGTAGGGTAGACCAAGACACTCCGCATCATACCAGCGACGCCATAGCCAATCAGCTGGGATGAAAGAGTGATAAAAATGCCTGCAGCTTGGTTGGGATAGCCGCCATACCAAAGCTTTTGAACAGCCAAAGCCTCAGTTGACAGGGCCGAGACGGATGCAGCAGAGGCCATGAGGACAGCTGCAGTGTGCTCCTTTCTATTCCATGGGTGAGGGTTGAGAAGACGTCCGATAGCACCCTTGCGAGGGATGATGTGTGACAGACCGGTACCAAGAGTCTCGGCAAGGACAGTGAGGAACATGACTGATACGTAAACGACCTGGGGCTTGAAGTACATGATCTCTTGTAGGACACCACCAAAGGCAGAAAGTCCGATACCTAGCGTTGGTGAGCAAATATTGTCTGGTTAAGAACCATCCTAACGGTGTACTTACCAACAGCAAACATGCGGATTGTCCACGGGTTCATGGACGGATCATCATCGACTTGGATAACATGAGTGACAATGTCTTCGGCCGTGTCGAGGGGCTGGGCCTGTTGTGTCGAGAGAGTCTCGACATCGACAATGGGCTTTTCATTGTGAGGTAGGCTGCTCTTATCATCTACCGGATGTACATCTTCGTTGGAGGAGGAAGTGTTTAGTGCACTGTCGACTTTTTCTGTGTCGGCAGACATGATGCAGACAGACAGGATCGCACAGACCGAGACGAAGACACAGGATAGTTTAAGAGGAGGGTCTTAGATGCAGACCATATCCAGAGGACTGGTAAGCCTGGAAATATGGGTATAATCATGATCATATTTATGTAGTTGCACTCAATAGGGACGATCTCCGATACCATGGGACAAAGTGGTCTGATGATGGAGAATAGAACGTAGCATCGGATCCACGGCACGCTATCATGCTGGTCAAGGGTCATTATCTGGCCCTGATTGCAAAGGCGTAGATTATCCAAAAGTCCCTACTGCGCCATCCTCCATCCTTCCGGCTTCCTCTATAGTTATAGCCGACACCAATTCCGGCATCTCGGCCCAAGTGATTCTAGATCATATATTGCCTCATAGAGCTCAAGACACTACAAGGCCATAGCATTGGAAGTTGATTATCTCAAGCAGTCTGCTGCCTCGTATCTCTTAGCTCTATACGATTGTAAATAATGAATCTCTTCCATAATCTGAGCATTGTAAACGCAACGCTCAGGCAATTGTCCGTGCGATGTTCTCGAAGGTTAAAGGTAATACGGTTTATATGGAACATGCCTGAGATGATAGCCATGCCGTTTTCCGAACACGGTCTCGCTACCCCGGTAATTTCAGCCAGTGACACGTCCCCGAAGTGAAGACCAGGCATGTTTCGAGGGTTCAAGAACTGCCGTTTCTTGCGGGGCGTCGACAAAAGAACCTTGCTACCGTGGTTGAGGTCGGCAGAGATATAATTCGCCTGCCAAGTTGGGCTAGACCGTTCCGTGTTGATAGATTGAACAAACACCATCTCCGAGCCAGCCGGAACGTCGTGCCGATACTACGCCTATCAGTCCACTCTGTCCAAGTTAGATTGTGTTGACACTGCGGGGGACGATGAGATAATCCGTGAAAATGCACTGATAGCAGCAAAGCCGTGTTATGGTATTGGTTCCAGACGACCCAACTAACAAGAAAACGCCCTGAAATCGGATGGACGAGGGTTTTATGAGTCTCCCTTGGCTTCATGGCACACCTATTGGGCTATTCATCCGATGTGGCAAACTGTATGCATACTGTTACAATCTGATGGTTGCAGTTGGACCTTTTGTGATAAAGACATGATACAGTACCGGTATGCCACTGGTTTTGTAGCTACCTCAGCAATGGAAGGGTAAGTAATTACTGGGCAGCGAGATATAACAGCATTTTATTAAAATAATTAAAGCATCTAGTCTCCCCCAGTATACGCATTAAGGGTTCGACAGGAGTAAGATATAGATCCAAATTCCAATGAGCAACCGACCAACCATACAAGTAAGAGAAAAGATTCACCTCTCCAAGTCATCCAGAAGTCGGTTCCTCTCAGGACAGTTCTTCATCTCATGCCTGCCTCTCGCCCCGCAAGTAGGACAAAGTAGCTCTTCCCTGGCGTGAGCATAGATGCAGTCTTTCCGAGAACAGTCCTTCTTGGTACAGAGTTCATGTCGTCTCGGACTCTTTGTCCCGCTTTTGTTGATGGCATCTAACTCTGCTCTCGTGTGGCCGTACTTGCAAGGGCTTTTCACGCAGTATCTTCCCCAGTTACAGTGCCTCTGTGCCTTTTTTGCGCTTTCTTTCATGTACTGCTCCAGCTTCTTGGTGTGGCCATCGACAGGGGTAAACGGCCTATCATCGTCATCACCACTCTCTTGGCTGCTGGCAGGGAAAGCGCTGCTTTCATCACCACTTGTGCCGCTCTCAGACATCATAAGCCTTGCAAGTCTGTTCGAGAAACATAAGCCCTCAGAATCGCTCTGGCGGTAGGCTTGATAGCTCAAAATGTTTGGCGACCGAGGGAACATGTCCTGGAAACTTCGCAGGAGTTCATCTTTTCTAGACTCCTCTTCGACCAAGGGAATAATAATGAGATCCTCAACAGTTCTACCACAGTCCTCCCTGAAGTGCGAGCACATTTGGTATGGATAGGACGTTTCGGCAAGTAACTCGTCAAGGTTACAGAAATAGCGAGATGGTTCGAGAAACACCACGCTATATGCTGGAATCACACTCAGGTCGGCATGAAACTCCCTGTTGTGGAAAGAGATTCGGTCGTTGTAGTGATCAAGCAAATGGATCTTGATGTAATTGCCAATTTTCCACTTCTGCCCCAAGTCTCTGTAGACCTTGGACAAGGAATCTTCCCAAGACCAGATGTGAACATCGAATCCACAACCGACAGCTTGTCTGACAGCAGGCGCCAAGTCGGCATCGCCAGACACCATAGCAAAGACACATGGAGTTCTGTAAAACGAGGCACGAGTAGCTTGTACTGCCATATCGACAGCGAGTTGAGTGTCGACTTGCTTCTCGCGCCCGGTGTGGGAACTCCGCTTGCAATTTACGGCCTCGATTTTGTGCTCTCCCAGGACGTGTAGGAACTTCTCAGAATCGAGGTTCGATCCATAGAGAGTGACGGACGCTTCGAGCCCCTTTGGGTTCCCGCAAGGACCGAACTCGTCGATGACGATCTGTTTGAGAGCACCTATGTCATAGCGCCAAGTGATGTCTCCTGTGTTTGAGAGAGAGCTGTTCTGGGCTGAGACTTTCTGGCCCTGGATGAGTATGTTGGAGCCGTCGATGTAGACGTAAGCCCGTTCCCATGCAGAAGATCTGCTCTTAGGCTCACGTTGAAATGTCATGGCTCCTGGTACGTTGGACGCAAAGAAATGATTAGAAATTTAGTTGAGTCTAATCAAAAAGCGACAACGGTGGTCAAGAGTACTTGAGTTGAGTTGAGAACAATGTTAAGTGTAGATAGATTTGAATAGCTATCGGTGTATAGACTTATAGCAGTTGGAAGAGTAAATGGTAGATGGATAGGGAACAGTACAATCTAGGACAGCGAGAACTACGGTTTAAGTAAACAAGCTCCATGAAGTTGAAAGTAGATACAACAGTCCTAAAGAATACTCCAACTTTCCCATCAATCAGCACTTGACGATGTATTCCAAGTTCACTCTTCCCTAAGGGCCAAATAGAGTCAACCCTTGTGGTCTACAGAAACAATACGTACTTCTGACTGCGCCTCGAGGGCACAGTCACGAGAACAAAATTACGGCTACAGCGAGGCTGAGCATTTCTCAGTGATACCAAGCTCCCATCTGAAAACGGAAAGTTGTGTATCTGGACCAGTGTTTGCCATTTTCTGTAGCGAGGAGTTCGTTTAAATCAAGGAACTGTGTAACTGCCACTATCACGAGTATCCGGATGAACTCCTAGGTGCTACCTTACGGCTATGCTACGGTCCGTCTATGATATGTACGCCTATAATCTGGCGAAGTTCAATTTCTATGTCTGCCCTCATGATGCAAAAAGACCCCCCCGTTCGTTTGGGAGACTGTTGGTCATTCTGTTTATGTTTCTGACTATGATCATTACTCTCAAAGGCAAGGCTTCTGCAACTATTCATGCCTCATATCGGCTGGTTCAGCTGAATTCATGAGCAACTGCTTGATCAGCGTCTGAATCTTTAGGATCAACAGCCTATTCGGCTATGTTAATAACTAACCAAGTTCCTATTATTAGAGTCATGGTATATTCGGGGGAATAAACGTCACGGAGTTAGACCAGGTTACAACCAGGCCGGGATCACAGCCGGCTGAGGCAACCTGGAGCATTTTTATTTAGATTGTTTGCATGAAGGCTCATGTCCAGCACAGCCATGAAAGTAGCAAGATAAGAATTGACATGTAATTTTCGCAGTTGGAGGACATCTTTCAGTGAGACTCAGAACATTGCCGGGGCATCCGGGGTACATAGATACGAGTATCACGATCCTCTCATACTGCAAAATAAAAATAGACGTTGGGGCTGGTGGGAAATCGCTGTGTTATAGGTATGGCATGATGATACGTAGACGAATGATCTTATATCCTTTAATCTTTCCTGGGTTCTTCTTTTCAACGGCGTTATGGGATCAGTGCCCTTTATAGGTCTAACGGTGTTGTCTTTATTTTTATGTTATGTCCTTAACATCACTTTTTTTGCCTTTACTAACGGGTCTAGGGTAATCATAGTGCAATTCACATAACTCCTTCTTTTACACTCTATTTAATCAAGATATGCCTGGCTAGGTATCCAGGAGGCCGGCCTCGGGGGAAAATAAAAAGTCGTGCTACTCCTATACAAACTGATTGCTAATCCCACATAAGACGTTAGATCCCTAAAGGTAAGGAGTAAGGAATAAAACATGTCTTGGCCCAAGTAAGAACATACCTTGAAACCGGCATATTTATAGCACTGAATGCTAATAGTAGATATGTCTATGCTTGAAATGTGGATTGAAATGTGTTTTTTCTTGTTGCAAAAATATTATCTTTGAGTAACTTAGAGGGATATGTTTTGCCTATTTCTCTACAATTGCTTGTTGTCGGTCCATTGGTTGATCTAGATGTAAGTATTTTAATCTTGCCAAGTTTCATTTAACACAAATGCTAAAATCTAAACTAGAGTTGTACCTCGACCTCGTACTGAGAAATTGCTTATGCTAATTGTGTATCATCGATTTCCCACTGATTCACAACTGGCTGAAGAACCAATCGCCCTATCACAAGACAAGTAATGCTGCAAACTAAGCAGGTTGCCGCGCTATTGTTATTCTTGTTCAGATGAAGAGATGGTATGTAGTCAAGAAGAACAGAAGCTGAAAGCCGACGAAGATAGCTGCCGGGCTGCCCGGAGGATGGAGATGTGTGAGCTAAGCCAATATCTGAGATACTTTCGAGGAGGTTGTGTTAGATAAAGTTCAAAGGAATAGCAGAGCCATTGGCTTATCGTTAGAACCTATTATGGCTAATATATTCTGAACTCTAACTTAACTGATATAAT
>JAJJWO010000661.1:0-30227 GCA_021655895.1 Fusarium sp. NRRL 66739 | reverse complement strand
GTCTCTTTTATATATATTAAGTTAACTTTTAAGCTATTTATTAAAATTCTATAAAGTAGAGTATAGGTATAGGTTAAGTTAAGGGGCATAGGTTGGGTTACCTATATCTACCTTCTGATAGGTAGCCCTGTAGATAAAGCAATTAATGATAAGCCCTCTATTGGCTGTCGACAATCCCTCGCTCTTACAGGGCCAGGGGTCCCAAAGGACCCTTTTAACCCCTCAAATTGCCGTTGCCGTTAACTACCCTGGACTCGGCATCCGAAGTGAATGTTCGGACTTAGAAATAAGGTTGGTAACCTTATTAGTATGTCTTATGCGTACTATGTATTTGTTTGTTGTACAATACTTTGGTAGAAACACTGGAAGCGTAACATCCATATCCATGAACCCCTAATACGCCAAACCAAGCCTCAACTCATGATGCAGGTGAACGCGTGGCCGATGTCGCACTCGTACTTGGACTGGTGCTAGCACTTCCACTCTTCAACAACAGTGGCGGTGCTCCTCTCTTCTTACGCAATCTGTTGCTCGTCTCGATGATGTTACTGTCAAACAGAAACCACCACCTCTCAAATGCAACCTGTCCCAGCTCCCAGTTCCCCGGATCATACGGGTCTTCGCCGTAGATGCGAACACCTTCGGCTCCATCCTCGATATCGTATGCGAAATTCACCATGGCCAGCGCTCCTTGCGCCTGCGGTGGCCGTAGCTCATCCGGCAATGACATGATGAAGATGACGCGCTCGCGAACACCCGGCCAAGGAAGCAGGTCAAACATTGGATGGTGCGGTATTGTCACTTGTGACTTTGTCGGTCGCCATGTTGGCGGGAGGTGTTCTGCTGGTGTTGCGGCGCCTGTAATGAAGGGCGAGCTGCTGTCGAGCTCCCAGAGACTCTGCTTACAATTGAGGCGGTCCGCAATACGCGTGACAGCTTTGAGTAAGGTGAGCTCTAGAATAGGGAGGTGAAAGCTATCAGGAAAGCCCTGATCTGGTGAGGATGAAGACGAAGCAGTAAACGAGGAATTATCAACCAACGTGGTCAAGTCTGATCCGCTAAAGTCCATTAATAGGTCAGGATGAGCTTCCGTCAAGGAGTCATCCATGGCGTTACCCCCAGCCGAGAATCCTGGGAGCGCATTGGGTTCTGGTAGCGCAGAGGTGAGTATCATGTCGTTGAGAGGACTCCACGATGAGAGGCTGAGGTCAAGTCCAGCCATGATGTCCGCATCGATAGATGCAGTTGAGATAACAGTGTTTTCATCTGGGATCGTGCTGTGTATATTGCTTGGTTTGCTGGTGATATCGAAAACATACTCAGTTGGTGTACCGTTCTGAGAGATCTGAGCTGTTTGCAAGTCCGGATTTGTAGGCGCATCAGTACTAGCTGACTTGGCTTTGAGACGATTCAGCCGCTTCTTTTCGCCTGCGTGTATAGTCAGAACCGAAAAACCAATCATCTCAGGCTATGACTATGACAACTTACGATACCTGCGCTGGGCCAATACGTTCAACACTCTTTTCCTCTCTGCAGCATCGTCGTCGATATCAGGAACATCAAGAACTGGTGGCTTCTTATACACTCTCTGGCGTGTTCTAGGGCGGTTAGCTAAAGTCGTGCTTACTTCCGCCATTTGAGTCTTGGGTTGAAGCCGGAAGTATAAATAAAGCAAGAGTTAAGGACTGGGATTCAATATATGATTGAAGGAATGAATAACAGGTTTCCGATCCGACTTGCGATAGAGATGCGTCTCTTTTCAAGCCATGATGAGAGGTTAGTGCTCTCCACCCAGCATAACGCGTAGGGCTGAGCTAGTCAGCACACTGTCTCACCATAACTGATATCGTCTACTTAGAGACAGGCGCAGATGAATGTGGCTGCAAGGTATTTCCCATCTCGCTTATGGCCAAGATGGAGTAAAGACGGTGCGAAACAGACTGTGTAATGGTATTGAATGCTGGTCCGTCTCAGTCTGTCAGTCTGTCAGCCGCTTGACGAAGCCAAGCCAACTCGTGATCCAGTTCAAAATCTCGAGGTTTTCTTGAGGATGAACCTCAAATCTTGAACTAGATATCAGTGTCTGTAGGCCGCACAAGACTGTTGTTAGTTGTCTCTGGTGAGTTTTGTTGGTGTACTTAGTATTGATATGCGATTGGCAACGTGCCGGTTGATGTTTTTAAAAGTATGAAAAGAAGAGATTCAAGGGCGAGCCACGCTCTTTGTATATGCTGCCTCTATAAGAAACCCACTCCAGCATAACGTTCAACCATAATGCACAGGCGAGCGAAGAACCGTCCAGTTTAACAGTCGACATACGAAACCATACTACTGAAATTGTCAAAAATTCTGCATATATGCTGAAACAATATATTCAGAAGTTAATGTCTATATTCAATCGCACCAATATCATCTCAAGCCAGCTTCCGGATGTTCTCAACTTCATCTCTTATTGCACGACCATCAAGCTGGCTTCACCGCTCATTCCTCTGGGCTCAAAAGAGTAATATGCCTCTCTGGTGAGATATTCGTAAATGCAGTGCTGGCCCAGAGGTCATCACCGCCTCGTTGTCGAGCGCGCATAAGCTTCATCGTAGCACCATCCCGTATCCGGTTGCCTTCTCACCACAAACCCGAGATATTCGTGAGGTTTAAACGATGCACATGACGATGTGCATGTGACATGATTGTTTGATAAAACCCGATTGTGCAGCAACTGCTGCAGCCTCGATGAATGCAATGTGGTTGGTGTTGTACAACCAAGACTGGCGCAGCGAGGGAGGCTTGCTTCTAGATCGGGTGCTTATCGGCCGGAAGATGTAACGGGCTGCTGCATGGAATTATGTCGTGTATTCGAGAAAAGAAGAGTCTTTCATCTTCCAAGATCGGTCTCGACTCATGGGAAAGCCGCCTTGGATGTCCCGATCCGCTTCAAGCTGCATTTGCTCCGGCAGCCAACAAGGCATGGGGCCTCAAAATAACGACAAGAGCCTCAAGTGGTCACTCAACTACAAATGCTTGGTTAGTTGCAAGACAAAGGTATCACGTCAGTATCCGTATATGCTATCCAACACGGAGACACTCGTGTATACGGGATGCGCAGCCGGAGCCCGCTGTGAATGGGACTTCCTATTTAGGCAGTCCTCGTGGAGTCCCCGCCGCCGGAACTCCGTTGCCGGCTCCGGTCCCAAGCTCCAAAGCCGATCCATGTATTGGGGATGATGTATATGACCAAGTTAAGCATGATTCTTTGTTTCTAAATATGTAAATACGAGCAATGCTACGTCGTCCATGTGCGATCAAATCGAACCATGGTGTTTAAGACACAAATTCCCCATCACGTTGGCTCGCTTTCCCTGCCATTTACGTCAGTCTAGGTCGATCAGTGATGCACGTTTGGCGATCCAGCGGCCTCACGCAGTGGACGTCGAGGTGCATTGGACATTTCACTCAAGGTCAGTATAGATGATTTTGGCAAACCACGATCGATAGCGAGCTTGGAGTCCAATCCCGTGATGCAATGCGCAACGTGGGAGTCCGACGCGAGGGACAGCGGCGAGACCGCTAGTTGCCGGGCAATTCCAGATAGGCGGTTGAGCAGCAGACACGAGAGTTACACAGAAAGGCCGGTAATACCGTTTGTTGTATTGTATTGTATTGTATTGTTTTGTGGGTGTCTTTTTTAGCTGCGACAGGCCGATCCGATCAACAGCAAGCCAGCTCCGGCCTCGACCCAGTTCTTTTTCTCTCTCTCTTGCGCGTCCTTTGTAAGGTCCTTGTTTACCAATGATGTAAGCCACCTGCAAGTTGACGCCGATGGGCCGAGTAATGGGGTATTTTGAGAAGCTCAAGCTGAGCTGACAAGGCGGAGCCAGCATCACAATGACGGCCAAGAGCTGACGCGACCCTTGATTTACGGCAGACCAAAGTGGGTTGCAGTAGCATCGCATTAGCCATTGTCATCACGAGGCTTCCCGCGTCATACGAAGCTTTGTTAGCTACCTCTAGTTTATGTTGAGATGTGAATTCATGATTGTGGGTAGGTAGATTGTAGTGGGAGCTGTTGGTATAAGAAAGCTTGACCCCAAGGTCTCGATTGCCATTGAAGCTCACTCAGTAGATCAACCAGAACCACCACAAGACTTCAACTAGACGCTTCTTCCCTCTCCAAACATATTTTCTACCTCCAAGAACTAGCCAAGATGAAATCGACTTACGCCTTTGCCGTCTTGTCCCTCTTTGCCTCGCAATGTCTCTCTGCCTCTGTCGACATGTGGTCGTCTCCCCTCGATGCTCGAAGCAAAGCCAACTACGAGTCCATCAAGCCCGATGTCCTCAAGTCATATCTCGGAACTACACCCAAGGAGCAAAGCTCAGGAGACCGAAAGCCTGATACGGTATGAGCCAAACATGTCTCCAACTTGTAATGTTGCTAACAAGTTTGCTCCAGATCTACTTCTGCCGTGACGAGAACTGGGGAGGCCCATGCTTTGCCTACCAGCCCAAACTCGAGTACACATGCACTGAGCTCGGTCCAGAGCTCAAGGGCCATATTGGTTCTGTCTTTGTTGAGCCCGAGATCATCTGCCGTCTGGCTACGTATGTTCCCTTCGTATGCCCTCGAATTATGTACCAGCCACTAACATAGATCATCAGATTCAGCAACGGTCGATGCTCGCCGATCAAGTTTGTTGCTTGGCCCGAGGCGGAGAAGGGCTTCGCCGACCTCTTACAACAAGACTCGCCTGATGGAACTGGCAAGCTTGGGTCTGTGACGACTCACTTCACCTGCGCCAGGTGTACCAACTGCGTTCGTGATGCTAAATAGATGGGCGGGATGGCATGTGTTTCTGAAACTTACGATCATCAAGAGAGGAGGGGTAATGACATTTTAGCTGGCGTTGATTTGAAATAGGAGCGGGAGGAACTAATAAGCTCTAGCTAGAGTAGTCTACCTTATTGTTTAATTCACCAATAGGTAATTCATCGTCATCAGTTCTATTTAAAGATGCCCCTCGTTGATGCTCCACCGAGGGGTTCTCCAACAGACCGAGATTTGTGCGTAGTACCCATATAACATCAAATAGCATCTGCTCTTCCATCGAATTGGACGGCTTCCGTAGCTCAGTTGGTTAGAGCGTCGTACTAATACTTCAAACCGCAGTATCGGTAATGCGAAGGTCTCAGGTTCAAGCCCTGGCGGGAGCAATCCCAATGCCTTCCAATTCGCATTTTTGCCATTATCATGTTTCGTTGGTGGTGATAATTTTTTTGGTGTTGTTGATTCCTTCATCTTGTACTGATTAGGGTAATGCCGAGTGAGGCCGCAGTTTCCTAACCAGGTACCTAGGTATTTGGGAACCTGCCTGCTCCTATAAGGCAAGCATGCTCATTAAAAGCAGGAGCAAGCCAGTAGTGTTCTATTCTTGGGCAGGTGCTTTAAAACAACTTCATGCTCTGCTCTCTCATGTCTTTCTTTATTCTCACTTTCTTACAACCGATATAATACCAAGTCCTCTAGACAAGTCATCATCATCAGCATCTTCGTATCGACTTGATAAGCATACATCTTGATCATGGACCACAACTTCTCTCTCCCCTTGCGTTTACATCCTCGTGTGCTCGCCGAAAAGAATTCATATGGCTCCTACGACAGCCATACCATCTCCAACACCCACCTGGACGATCTCAAGGCACAAAAGCGAGCATCTCTTCTTCGGCATAAATTCGAGAATTTGGAGAATGTCAAGCCAACGACACCTTAGCGAGATGTCCCACCAAAGAAACCGTCCCCGGCTGAGGTCGAGGCAGTTCAGTCCAAGCAAAAGACTGCCCGACGAGCCTCGTCTCTCAAGGATAGCATACTCATATCTATTCCTCTTCGTGATCATCTTCGTGAGGAAACTCAGCTAAAGGAGATTTCTGAAGATCGGGCCGCCACCAAACCTTCGACGACAGAAATCCTTGCCGACCACGCCTCTGTTCTGGAAATGGTAAACGAAAAGCTTCGACACGCCAGGTCCGAAACACCTTCTCCAGAACCCAGACGCGAACATGAGAGAAGTTCATCTTCATCCTACCCAGAAAAAGGCATCAAAACTACCCGCATGCAATCGCCAGTCTCAGAGCTTCGTATGCCTAGGGCAAACCTGGGTAACCTGTCGCAATATAGTCGTACGAATAACCATCTATCTGACCTTGAGTCTTCAGGTTCTTCAGGCGCTGCGAGGACCGTGAGCCAAGAGAGTACATACAAAACCCTAGCAGATGCCGCAGCCTCCCTTGCAAAATTCCAACGCAAGCCAACTATTTCATATCACCGGTTTGAGGTCAAGTCGAGCTCAGAGGACCTGCCTTTAAGCTGTTTGGCGCCGCAGAACAGCATTGCCAGTCATGGAAGCGAAAACTCGCCAGAAGGCTCCCTCGAGGCCATTGAAACATATCCACTCACAAGAGTGCGTGCCCATACCCGGTTTGATGGACCAGAAGGGCAAGTCGATCTTGGTAGTCCCAGCTCGTCAATCAGGCCTCCACAGATAACTAAAGCTGCAAAGAGGAAAGCTTCCGCCATTTCTCTTCGAAGCTTGACAGCAAGTGTGAAGCGCTCTCGCATCGAAATCAAGAAGTTCGCGACTAGCATTTATCACGGCAGCTCTTGCAAGCTCCGCGAAGCTCGTAAAGATGCTAAACGCCAGCACAAGGACCAAAAGAAACAATATTCGGCATGGAAAGCGTTACAGCGCAGGCTCAAACCAGGTGACGCCATCAAGGGCAAGCACGAAAAAGGATTTGCATCGTTTGCGTTTAAGAAAGGTCTACATGGGAATGAGTCTTGGTGGAGAGCTGGTGTGGACAAGTATCAAGCTCCCAAATGGATGCGGTTTGGAAAGTAGGTTGTGTATCAACATGCTATCGAGGGAGAAGGGAAAGGGACTGCATTGAAGTGTATAGTTCAGTATCAGAGGGTATCAACAAGGAATACATATTTCACGTAGTCCAATACACAAGTTTGAGTCGTGCAAAATTTGTTATCCAGCAACGTGTATCTGTGCAAGGTTGACTCACAGAGAAATAATATTAAAATTGTCTTATAGCATATATCGAAAAGAAACAGCCGACGTTTTCCGCCTCCCAGGACCGACCAACCCTTCCTCCTCTATTTCGTCTCCCCCTTCCAAGCGCTCGTTTTCAGCATGGTCAAATTTGCGGTTCTGATACTTGAGATAAAGGCGAAGAAAATACGCAAGAACGGCAACGGTAAGCATAGCCACCGCACATGTGCTCATTCCAGGGGTATAGTAGGGAGCATCCCGATCTGGATAGAGTCGAGTGCCCACGAGCGGCCCACACTGGCCGATGAGCTGGAGTAAAGCAAAGCCACCGCCCTGACGACTCTGGCTGGCCTGGTTGTTGATGCTCCATGTGATGATGAGGGTGACGACGTTGAAGAAGCCGATCGCGGCGGGGTAGATGGCTAAATAACGGAGGAGATTGGGTAAATTCAGGGGCTTGGCCAGCGCGAGGACGGCATAGCCGCTCGCGGAGGCGAGGGCGTGGAAGATGAGGGGTATGGTGCGCGTGCGCAGACGGTCAGACATGTGCGCGGTGAAGAGGACGATGACAAAGGCGGCCAGGTAGGGGGGAGCGCTGAGGGCTTGGGAAGTGAGGGTATCATGGCCCATCTCAGTGAGGATCTTGGGGAGGAAGACCGGGAGGGATGAGTAGGCCATGTTTGTGAGGAAGAACATGGTGGCAGTGATCCAGGCGACGGGGTCGCGGAATATAGCCAGGACATCGCGGCCCTTGAGGCCAGACGAGGGCTTGGACATGGCGGATGTAGGCTGCTCGCTGCGGAGGCGCAGACGGGCAACCTTCTTCTCTCGCTTGGTCAAGTAGGGAGCTGTCTGGGGAGAGTCGGGGATGACGTTCCAGGCGACTACCGAGGCGATGACTGAAGGGAAGCCCTCAATGATGAACAGCAGACGCCAGGGGGCGATGGGGCCGAGCTGTGCGAACTTGACGATAAGCCAGGCGAGCGTTGAAGCAAACGTCGTGGCCAGAGGAGCCGCTGTATATGAGTGTAAGCCATGTCTTGGTACACATAGATGGGTTGATGACATACCAGATATGAAAATAGCAGTCCGGAACGCAAGCTCCTCTCGCCTGAAGAAGAAGCTCAGGTAAAAGGGGATACCTGTAAACCCAGCTTCTCCTATACCAAGCACGACGCGCAGCGCAATGAGCACGGGATAAGACGTAGCAATGGCCTGCAAAGACGCCGTGAGGCCCCACGTCAAGACCACCATAGACACAAAGATGTGCGCGGGGATGAGCTTCCATAGCAACGACATCCATTCAAAGGCAATGTACGAGATGTAAAACGCCGTCAGAGCCCACTGGTACCACTCGTCGCGCGGCGGGTCGGACTGGAGGTCTTCATCCATGCCTGCTATTCGCGCGTTACCAATATCTACGCCATGGTTAGTCCTTTCACGGATATTGAGGGTCAAGAATTCTCACTGGACCGGTCGAGAAAGCTCAGCATGTAGAGCAGAGCTACAAACAGCACCAGCTTGCGATCAAACTTCCTCCGGACCGCACGCTCTTCGTCAGGCGTGTACAGCTGGAAGCTCGCCACGGAGCCAGGACTGCGCGATCGGCCTTGTACAAGGGGATGCGCCGCATCTTCCTCCTGAGCATCCCATAGCGCGCGGTCCCTGCTCGTATCCCTCTCCCTCTCCCTCTCCCTCTCGCGCAGCTCGTACACTTCGCTCCCGCTGCCAACGGCCGACCGGAGATCCTCGTCGTCGCTATCATCGAGAGTCAGTTCAGCGCCCGTCTGCGCAAACGTCTCGGCCGGGGCGCCGGGCCCGCGTTCGGGCTTTGGGTGGGTCATTTGGAGCTGATGTCAGACTAAGTCGGGGGAGGATTGAAGCTGTTCGGGGACGAAGCTGGATCGGACTCGGACTCGGACTCGGAACGGGGGGTTTAGAATGGAATTGGGATGTCGATTCACGGCAAATAGAGATGCCACCCAATCGAGGACATGAGACTCATCCTCGTTTGAATGTAAGCGGACAAATTAAATAGGCAAGTAAGTATTGGATGTGGTTGGAGTTGGAGTTGGAGTTGAAGACCAGCAATTGAGTTGAGTTAATCGAGTCGCAAGCTGTCTTGGTCACACGTGACGCGCCCCAACTCCTTACATGGTCGTTGACCATTTTACTTTGACCTAACCTCTCACCTCATCTCATCATACCTTTTCAAAGTATACATTATTAGGACACTCAAAAATTATAACATATTCTATATATATTCGTGCTAAATATCGTTTATATCTAAAAAAAGCAACGTGGCCGCTTGTTCCAAGATTCTCGCCCCCAAGGTCTATCAAGCTTTGCTGACATGTTCCATACTCTGACTTACGCCCCCAATGAAATAACAATGTTACAGTAATACCCTGAATGAGAGTTCTATAGCAAAACCTAAAAGTAATCAACTCCAAACTCCTCTTTGTATGCCGCACTATCAGTTACCCCTTATGGGTGGGCCCCCTTTGCGTGAGATGGCCTCCTGAACAGCCTTTTAAGCCCTTCAGCCACCGAATGACTCCGGCCGATTCGCTGCTTGGGACGTCTGCCTCCTTCTGGAGTACGTACGCCGCTGTGCTGGGTAGACACACTAGCCTGTCGACTTTGCGCTGTACTTTGTGGTTGCACCGGCACTCTCAACCCTTCGTCTTGTGCTACCACCCTCAGTGGCTCATTGTTTTGCGGATTTATACCCCAGTCATAGTCTGAAACAACAGATGGTGGAGGCTCCCAGGAAACCTCTTCGCTTTCTAGCTCCTCCAAAGAGCTGGGTAGTTCGTAACGGTACGGTACCGAGAATGCTTTGCCAGCAGCCCTAGATGATGCCCCTTCTTCTGGTGCTGTTTGTGGTCTTCTCTTTGGCTCCTCTTGCTTCACAGACCGAGGCTTTGGTGGTGTAGGTGGACGACGGGGGGTCTTTATTTCAGGTTCTGGTGGCAACGGGACGTCAGGCAAGCGTATACTCTTTGGTATGCTTCTTGGTATGCGAGATGGGGACTTTGGTGTAGGTAGCGGCGTAGGCAGCGGTGTCTTTGGATTTACAGGCTGAATCGTGAGTTTTGGATCAGGTATCCCTCTCGGTGCTGGCTTTGCGTTTCTCAGACTTCCTGATGGACTTGAAACCAGGTCCTTTTTCTCCTTCACCTTATTAACCTCTGGTAATGGTGGCCTGGGGGTTTTTGGAGTTGGCGGTGCCGAAAGTGACAGCTGATCAGAAACACTTTCCTCAGCTTGGTACACGACACCAGAACTTGGTTGTTCCAGATGTGCAGGATTTGGTGATACCAATAATGGAGAAGCACGCGGAACTGCCTCCTCGAATCTTGGCATTGTCGATCCGAATATACTCGGCTGTGGGGAGTATTCTGATGCTGTTGATGGTGTCTGAGGGGGGACGACATCTTTAGGCAAGTTAAGAGTCGGCGCCAATCGATTATCCGACGTCATCAGCGATGTTGCCAGCGGTAGTGGAGTATCCTCAGGTAGAAATGTACTTGATCCCGACGATTCTTGCGATGAACCAGTTGTTAATGGCCAAGATGGTTCTACAGGCCCCGTCTTGTTCGTACTGTTAGAGACGTCTGGCGCTGCAGACTTTTGGACATCCTCTAACGGCGGCGGAGTTGGTGAGAACGGTGGTACAAAGCTCTCGGGTCTGTATGATGTTGAGGCCGGTAGGTCGGGCGTAAGCGGCGTCAAAGATGGCGATGGGACAAGTTCTTCAGGTTTAAGCGGTTGCATAATATCCGGCACCTCCTCCCTGATATGGCTCTGTACCGGTGAGTGTGCCTTTACAAATTCCTCTGGCTCAATCCGGGTGTGGCCATCTTCCGAGTACGGCCCTGATCCTGACGAAGTTGAAAGTCGGTTGCTTTCAACCTGGAGGAGTGGGATTTCAACGCCGGGCGTGCCTAGATCTGGTCCTTCATTCAGCTGCCCTGACTGACACCAGAACGATGATGTCGTTGAGGTTGATGTCCTGTGTGGATCGATTTCATGAGGTTGAAGCGGTGCATCGATATCTGGAGTTTCTGACCTCGACCGAGGTTCGGGTGACTCGTCCTGAGACCAAACTGTTGATGTCGTCAATATTGAGGCCCTGCTCGGATCCAGTTCTTGAGGTTGAAGCATATCGATATCGGGTAATTCTCGTGAGAGTGGTCGCGGTGTTGTAGTGCCGTCAGAATCGTCCAGGATATCCTCCAGAACTGTGAGTGCGCTATCATCGTCATCATCGTATTCAGACGGAAGATCTGATATCGCCTCCAGATAGTCCTTGGTCTCCTCAGCCTGGGACTTTGGTCGTGTCGCTTGTTCCATTATCTGCTCATATCCAGCAAGCTCTTGGATCTCCATCTCTTCCTCGTCCTCTTCTTCCTCATCGTCACTGTCGCCTGGAACTTCTCTCACCTCATCGCCACAAACAACAACGTACCACCGCACAGGCTCAGCTTTCTGCAGCTCATTCCTCAGTTTGACGATCCATCCATCGTCACCCGCCATCTTGTCGTAGTACTTGGCCATCTGCCCGGCCACATCCACGCTCAAATCGACCCTCACCGCATAATCAGCGACATAGGCATATGGTCTGCATGCCGTTACTGTTTCGTCGATGTCAAACTCTTCAAGCAGCTTGACTGCGGACCACGAGTGCATGAGAACACCATCCTCAGAGTCCGGTATCCGCGATGGCGGGACGCTGTGATCATCATCAATATGGTCCTTGAGCCTGGTCCTTTTGTCGACGTTGACGCTGAACTGTGTTGGCGTTGCTGGCGGAGGGAGCTCGGGCAGAAAGTCGTACTTGGTGTACAGCTCAGAAAGAATACAAGAAGACGTGGCAGGTGCAATAATCCAGTTGGAGGCAGCGTCTTCGAGGTCGTTGAGGATGACAAAGATGCGGATATCGCGACGATGCCATCGAAATCCGTGGCACAGATAAGTCGGCATCTTGATCGATTACCTCATCCAAGCATCATTTGCTTTGTCTGTCTGCTTCAGAGAGCAGCAGCCTGTAGAGTAGGTACTCGACATGTCCTCGACGCGTCTGAGGGTGAAATCATGGAATGGAATGAACTGCGTTGCCTTCGTTCCTGGTGCCTTTTCCTTATTTAGGTAGCTCAAGGTACGAGCAACTCACTAATGCCGTCTTCGGAAGCCTCCACTCCATTCCCATTGTCCGCATTCAACATGTAAAAGGCAAATCGCCGATTCCACGGCCCTGTTCTAGGCTCTAACTGAGCCTGAGACAAACTTTCGCTCATTACCGAACAAACGGCCCATGTTGTTGTCATTGTTGATTCAGACTACTATTTATAAGTTACCTAATCAGTATGCACCCATTAACTAAACGCCAGCATATTCGCAACCTGATATATCCACCTCTAAAACAAGCCATGCATTGCATTGCATTGCATTGCATTACTTTCCGATGCCCTCATAAAATCATCTTTGCTTTTATCTTCTTCAACCATCAGCAGGCCTCTTCTATGGTATAAAGCGGACTCTAGCTGTGGAACCCTGTCATGTTCAGACTAACGCCGCCTGTATCCTGTAGTCCTTCCAACGTAGCACCTCCAAAGTCTTGAGGGTCAAACTCGAAATTCATGTCTTGCAAAATGTTGTTAACGTCCTCGTCTGAAAGGTTCACGTCCATGTTGCTGGGTATCGCAGGGCTGTCCGTAATTGCGTCTTCAGTGAGCAAAGCTCCAGGAATTTTCTTGGCCACCATGTCCTTGAATTTGCTCAACAATTCGACATCGTCGGCAGGTGTTGTATCTGAATCGAGGATACGTCGTGCTCGCGCCTGTAGCATGGTATCCGAAGGCATATATCCCTTGCAGGCCACGTGGTCCTCCACGTAGCTAATCAGGCCACGCTCCAGCTCTCGGGAGCAGAAGACTGTGGCCGGGCGCGCTGCTTGTGACGTGATCTTCTCCATGTAGCTGTTCGCAACTGCTGCTGGGAGGGACTTGGCACCTTGGCCTATCGACACTTGAGTGTCGACAGGGAAAGGCTGGAGTGATGCCTTGGGGCAGGCGTACGGCGGCGCAAATCCTGAACCGCCTTGCTCAATAGCCCAGGCATCGTTCTCGGGGAGACCAGGGCCATCTGTCTTGAGGATCCCAACATCTCGCTTGAATCTCTGCAGCCACTCAGCGTTGTCTGCGGCAGTCTGGTTCCATGGATCATCGCTGCGGCACTATTAGTTTATGCTTCGGCCACTTTCAGACTCAGAAACTTACTCATCATAAAGAAGCCAGCGTGCCTGGTGCTGGAGTTCCGCATCGCTCGGCACATGCCTGTTGGGGTTGTTCGTCGACATAGTACCAGCTACCCATCTCGCCAGCTCTTTGGCAAGCCGTCGGTAGCAGTTGGCATCGTTGAGGAAGTATGGCCCGGGACGGTTGTTTCCAGTGCCCATATCGAACAAATCGTTGCATCCTCGGAGTACAGGGCAGTTGGAGGATAATGCTGTGGCATCAGTGGTAACTGTTCCACTGACCGTCGACTTGGTGCTAACTTGGAGGGAGAAAGCAGGTGAACTGTCGCTTGTGGCAGGGTGTCGGTTCCTGAATCCCTGTAGCCAAGATGTGTTATCTGCTGCAGTTTGGTTCCAACCGTCATCGAATTCATAGATAATGAGGCGGGCTTTTCGTTGGAGGTCCTCATCGGTAGGCTCCAGTCCCATGGACCGTTGCGAGTTGAGGTAATCCCTGAGTTCTGACTCAAGACGCGAGTAGTTGTGAATGGTCGAGTCGATAGATGAAGGATCAGACGACCGGCAGATGTGGTCCATCACGTCTTCGCTTCGTGGCAGATGAGCACGCCGACGGAACGGGGCAAGCCAATTAGTAGACGACGTGACAAGGCGAAGTAGCCAGTTAGCAATAGCCTCTGAGGGATGTGTCGATACTTCTTCCACACGGCCAACGATGCGGCAAGCCTCCTCTTGGAGCTCATCGTCCATCGCTGTTAAGCCCAGTAGCCTCTTGGCCCTGACAAACTCTTGAAGCTGCACCTCCATGGGGCACTCCTCGAACAAGTTGTCCTTGCCGTTAATTTTGAGTGTTGCAAGTCTGTTTTCAGCCGCGCCACGCAAAGGACCGAACCTCGCTTTTTGTTGTAGTGTATCCGAACTCATGATGATATCACGAAGCCAGGAAGGACGTGTCGCAATGCCTTGAAGGGATAGCAATTCGCTCGCGAAAATAATACGACAGCCTTCAATCATCGTCTCTTCGTCGTTCGGGAGTCGTCCATGTTGGTCTTGATAGTTCCGCGTGAAGAAAGCCAGTTCCAGCTTGATCAGCTCGTAGGCATTACGGGGTGACTCGGGCGGTGACTGGGTTGCTACGTATGGTAACGGAGAGGTGCGTTCATGATGAATAAGATCTATTTCAAAAGTTAGATGTTGGCAACTTGTCTACAGGATACTGCAGAGGTCTCATACATGGAGGCATCGAGTGCTCGACCATCTCGAGGACAGGGTTATCGAAACCCCAGTCGCCCTTCCAATCAGCCATGGAATAACCCGTTTTGAAATGCTCTGCCAGATGGTCGACACGTATAGTCCATGTATCCATCACGATTCCACAGAAACCACACCGGGACCGAATCTCAGGCGTAGCCACCTTCCACGATTTCATGGACCAATCCTGAAATTTTATGTTATGTACCAGACGCAAGTGTTGGTTAAGATGATCTTTCCTGTAGAACGTTCTCTCATCTTGAGTACGCTCTTGGCAAGCTGAATGGTTGTGGTTCTCAATGTGTGCATCATCTGGGTTGGCCTCACCACAGAAGACACAGGATAACATGCCAGTTTCAGGGTTGACAGCCTTAGCACCATGAGGAGAGCACACCCACCGCTCAAGGGACAGGTGAAGCGATTTCTCGTGGCGCTGCCAGTCGTGTTTAGTCCTAAACGTGTCCGTACAGAATGTACATTGGAACGTCTTGAGGGGAGCTGAAAGGCTCATTTTGTTATCTTTGCCTGCTTTTGCCGAAGTCCTTCGACGGCGTCGGCGTCGACTGTGGGTATTGAATGGAGCTGAACCAAAAGACCCCCATGAGTTGCGAGATCCATGTGAGTAGGCCGATCCAAAAGATCCGTTACTCGAGTGTGAAGTTCCCAAACTGCTAGCCGACGACTGGTTGCAGATGGACCTGCTCGAGCCATCATCCGCATAGCTCAAGCTGAATGGGCTGTCGAGCCCTGACGACATTCCAGAGGATGAGGCGGTAACGGCGCGAGCAATAGCACTGACGGACGCCGGTTCGTTCTCGGGGGGCGAGTGCTCCCATCTCTGTAGAGGGTTCATAGCTTCAAGGGCAGGCGTTCCTCGGCGCTGAGGAATATCCATAGGGCCTGACCAGGAGCTGGTGAAATGAGGTGATGTCGAACGAGGAGCCTGGACCTTGCCGCGACGACGGGCATTTGCAAGCCAGTTAGTGATTTGTGTCTTGTTCAGACCGGTTTGGCGCTGCAGCATCTCTTTCTCCTCGTCACTGGGGTAAGGATGGCGGTTGTGAGTTGAGAGCCAATTCTTGAGAATGCGGACAGACTCGCGAGAGAATCGTGCCCCAATCTTGGGAGGGGGTGCGGCCTTGTTGTTGAATGTCTCGCCCAGGCTGCCTAGGTCAGTGACCGAAGCGTTTCGAGAAGATTGATATGAGTCGTCCCGAGGATCTTCTTGGGCGGTGTTGCTAATAGGAGGTCCCGATGGCAGAAACGGGCTGATGTCGAAGGGAGCAGCAGAGGGATTGATAGATTCTGGGGTCACAGCAAAGCTGCAATCAACCCTCAAGGCTACGCAGCTTGTGCAATAGTCCTTGTACATACCCTCTCTGATCTTTTTGCAGGAGAAGCCGCCCATGGCGCAGTTGATGCATGGTGAGTCTGGCGTGTCCCACTGAAACTGGAGAGCGACATCGTCGGCGGTTGTTGTAAAGTCCATTCCTGTGACAGGCATGTCTGGTAGAGGGAAGTTGTTGTCTGAGAAGTGCTGAAGTGCGCAAAAGCTAAAGTCATCCTCGCTGACATTTTCGAGGACAAGATCGATGTTCTCGTTGGACTCGGCTGTCAGACCAGCAAGGGCGCTGTCACCCTGGGGCTGAAAGGCGTCAATGGCCTTGTCCCAATTGACAAACTGCTCCATCTCTTCGATGCCAGCCATGATGCACACGGTTAAGTGCTGATGCGGAGTAGAGATGTCAAGTCGAGTGAAAGGCGCGCGTGAGGATGACAACCATAGATGTCGAGTCAAATCGGGTCAGCCCAGTCCCACTCCAAGCTGAAGCTGGGAACTCTAACAAGATGGTTGAGCTTGACGATGAAGGGGAAGAAATAAGACTCATAAGTCGAGGACAGTCCCTGAGTTTTGTCAAGACAGAAATTCCAACAAGCCACAATTAACGGTCTGCCTGTCCGTCTGAGATACGCATCGAACAGGGAGTCAGAGTCAGCCTTCGTTCGTTCCTCCAAGTCTTGTGGAGTTGGATTATCGGCCAGCCACACCAACCAAAACAACCAGCTGGACGAGTCTGCGAGCCTAGTGCCAGAATGTCAATCCTCGCGCGCCCTTCAATTGACAGACAAGGATCCTTTGGCAAACGACCCACGCACCCATGCTGCGGAGCGACGGTGCTATGGACACTGTGATATGGCTCAGTCTCTTTGGTCAACTGCTGAAGTATGTTAAGCCTGCCCAATCACCGTCTATGGAGTACAGTGTCTGCTCGACAGGCATGGCGTATTCTGGGCTCCGCATCTCGTTGTTGTTCGCAAGGCGTGGTCCATAATAATCCATCCATGCAGATGCGTCTTGTCAGTTCTTGACCCCGAGACCGGGCATTTTTGTATGAACCATTTCTCCGGTAATAAACTCCATTTCAGCTCAAAAGCATAAAATCTCCCAAAGCAGTCATACGTACTTGTGATCGAATCGGAGATGTGACTGTTGAAGAGGCTAGCATGCATGGCGTAGCGCGTTCTCGTTTCCACGTTTATTCAAATTGATTGATAGTCCATGTCCCACATCTCGCATGTCGAACTGGGTTCCTCGTCTCTCAAGAAAGCACTGGAACTTTCTAACAAGAGTTGCCTAATTTTCGGTCAGATTTTAGAACCAGCCGCCGACGACACACCGCGTCCTCGACCAGGTATGGATGGTATGGCGAGATGTGTCTCTCTCTGCTTGAGCGTGATGCTTCGTCTGACCGTCTCCTGTATTGGTAAGCAGGCAGAGGTGGTGTTTTCTGTGTTGCGATTGATATGAAGATGGGGGTGTGGTACCAGTACTTCTTGGTGTGGTTACAATCTGGGGATAGTCCTGTCTAGTTATTAAATTTTGTGGAAGGCGCCATCCATCCACCGGGTACTGTAGCAGCGGCTCCCCTCGACGCGGGGTCACCGGCGTTGCCCCACTCCGGAGGTCGCGATCACGGAGCTCAATGGGAGAATCACTTATACAAGTCAATTCCTCCCTTGAGGCCAAGGCAGCTGGCTCAGGCGAGCTCGGGTATCTGCATAGTTCATATAATCAGATCCGGGCATTGATTGCTCTCACACCGAATGGCTAATGTCTACTACCGAGAGCCCTCCGCACGATTAAAGACCGGGCCGACAATCTAGGTGCTTAGAACACCCTTTCCTTTCTAAATGCCGTAGAGCTGCATCGCTAGCCTGTGTTAACCTTGACAGTAAATTTGAGAATACTCTCGGTGAGTTTGGACCTCTTCAGGTATGATCTGTATGCTTTCACAGCGGCTTCTTTACCCGTAGCGTGAGTTGGTCGATGTATTTACATGAGCATGGTGACTTGTTTAAAATTAATTTCGTGCCGCTTAAAAACACTTACTTGAGATTATCCCGTTTATTCGAGAGTTCTAAGGGTATTCAAGTCTTAATGGGGGTTTGTTGTTCCTCATGCGCATCTCATTAATGCCCCTCGCTATCGTGAAGCCACACCCAATATCATCGCATGCTTCATCTTGGTAGGTCGCGTGCCTTTTTAGAGTTTAAAATCCCCCTCTTCTGTAACTTACGAAGATCATTGCTCGAATAAGTGACGAAACTGATATTGGCTGTTCGCTGTATCGGGGAGGTAATGTTGCATTTGCATTAATCAGCCCTACCAACAACGTTCACAGTCTGTCGAAACATCCACCTATCTCCGTGATCGTGGTAGGGTTCAGAGTGCCTAACCGGGTCACCAATGCCGCAGTCGCAGTTCTTCATAGTCTAAGAGTCTCTACACTCGATACGATACAGCGTCGATAATACGGCGTTTTCTTACCTGGCTAATGCAAATTGAAATGATTCGTGGGGTCAATGAACTTGTAAGAGACCTTATGAGGGTGTATTGAGCCCCAGAGAGTCATGGAGATACCATAAGAAAAGCCGTCGTTTTCGCAAAGGTCGTTGTTGTAACCAATAAATCAAAAGACGAGGCAGAAGGGAGGGCCGAAGCTATTACTTGGTCAAGTTGTCAACTCACAGTCGCTCAACGCGACACCGCATTCTCTTTTTGGCTCATGTAAACTATCTTGCGATACATCCGACCTGTTCCTGTCTATATGTACATTCGCTGTGTCGTGAAACAATGCGCTTTTCGAGAGATAACGTGGTATCGCTGACTCCATCCTATAATTTGATATAGTCCTGTTCCGTTCTCAAAGGACGAATAGAATGCAGACCTGACATGTCTGCAAAGCATCATAACCCTCGGAAACAATGCGCCTGATACCTCGAGCTAAAACTCGTCTGAAGAAGCCGTATATGCGGTGAATTCCAAAAGCGCCGGTTCTTAACCCCCTTCCATTCGCGAAAACCTCGCGTTGTGACTCCTTGCTGACCGCAAAAAACCTCGTAAGTCGTTGTTAAGTCCCATAAGGGATTCTGCTCGTTAATCATGTCCAAGCTCTTGTAGCTCCCGCTCCTTGGCGGCAAGCATTTCACGCATTCTGTCTGCTTCGCGTTGTAGGGCTGCTCGACGCTCAGCCTTAATCCTCTCACTTTCGAAATCGCGCAGGCCAGTGCCTGGGGTGTGATCGCGATTCGAGAAGGCGCTGGGACTGGGAGCTGACGCAATGGTACTCCCAGGCGATCGAATTGGGGGTAAAGAATAATCCCCGTCGTCGCTTCCCGCGCCGGTGTTGGGAGGAGTGCCGGCCGACGTCGAAGGGTTGAGTATCGATTTGATATTAATTGACGAGATTCGCTTCGAACTCTCCTGCCCACTTTCTCCCGAGGTAAAGGCTTCACTTTCGGTCGTAGAAAATGACCGCTTTCGTGTCGGCGAGAGAAAAGATGCAGGGGACAGAGATGTTTTCCTGTCGTTGTTTGATGTCATCGTGGCCATAGGAGCTAGTCGATTGTCGTCATTCAAGGAGCCTGGATCATGGCGTGGGTTGTTTGATTGGTGATATGCCGCAAGGTCAGATGTCGAAGGCAATGGGGATATCGTTCTGTTGGGTCGTATCACTGGCAGAGGTTCAATCGTAAGCGGGTGATCTGGGCGGCGGCGAAGACCCAAGTTGACAGATCCATCCTCGTTCATCGAGCCCCTCTCAGCACCGGAATCATGTTGGCTTTGTGGTTCAGCCGAGTCCATTGCATCTTCCATCTCTTCGTCCTGCGAAGCGGGAATAATTCGTTTTCGTCTTTTGATGGTTGATTTCTTCATAGTCATCGGCCGGTGGACACCATGAAGCTTATAGTACAGTCCTAAGTTTATTAGCGGCCACCACAGAAGGCATTGGAAGAAACCAGTACTCACCACAGGCGTTGCAAATAGTGTGCCCGCTCTCATCTCGCCTCCAGAGGGGTGTAATGGTGGTGCCACAGTTCTGGCACGCAATCACAACAGTAGCATTCGAGTTTTGTTGGTTCTGAATGGCATTGACATCCAAAGGCACTGGCTCCGGTCTCGTACTCTCAGTCCGGCTTTGACAGCTTTGTCGCTTTTGCATCCCACCAAGGTTGGCGCTTTTGGAAACACGATTGTTGTAAGCTGGGCATCCATTACAGCCCTCTGCACCGCCTGTTCCATTACAACGTCCACCGCCAGGACAAGTTCCTCCGGGAGTTTGATCGGCAGAGACGTATGTTGCATTTGACTCGGATTTTGAGGGCGTAGCCGTAGCAGACTTGGGTGCAGAAGTCCGAGGAGGATCTGCAGGGACAACATTCGGTGGCCGCTTGAGACTAGTCGGACGGGAAGCATTCCTGGCTTTCAGATAGAGGCCGCAGGCGTTGCAGATAGTGGCGCCTTGTGGTGATCTCCTCCACAGAGGCGTTCGAGTGGTTCCGCAGTTACTACTCGAGGTGAGCAACCAGGCAATATCAGAAAAGGAGGTACCAACTCACCTGCAAACTTGACCATGGCCGCCACTGGGAGGCGGACTTACTTTTGAGCCGTGATCTGATCCAGGACTTTGTTGCTTTGACATGATGCCCGAGGATGTGCTAGGTTTGGAACCAGGCGGGCTGCCACTCAATCTCTGGCGGTTGTCGCGATCATCTTGACCACCAGGGAGTCTAGTTCGCTCCTGGGAAGATGCAGCTAGGGCATCGCTTTGTTTTGAGGACATGGGCCTTGATGGCAACGCAGTTCGCACCGAACCCGCCTCACGCTGATGGCTATACAGCGCCGCTGGCTGGGTGTCTTGGCTCATGCCCGTAGGTAGAGCTGGTATTTTCGAAAGAACCAAGATGACTGGCGATGAGGACGAAGCGAGTGGGTGTGTTGGGATACTCTCGAAGGCAAGAAACTGATCAGTTATAGATCGAGGACTGTAACATGCATCGGCGACGATGTCGATGTCGAGATGGCGCAAATGTCTACTTTAGATGGCGTGAGGTCGAAGGTGATGAGTAAGATAGGAATTTGACAGGTGACAGAGGAAGAGAAGTTCTTTCACGCGAGTCGTAATCGGCTGCAGTGGATTATCAAGTGGTTGCGAGCCGGCCGAGGAGGGAGGCGAATCCGGAGAAGGGTCGGTGCCGGTTTCCGCAGGTACAACCAAATAAGGAAGGAATGCCTTGCCTCGACGCCGGGTGTAAGTCTGGACTTTGATGAGGTACGTAACAAGAGGCCTAGTTCAGAGCCAAAGAGCATGTATCGTCAAAGTTGCGAGTTCGCTGTTGGGCAGGTAGCACAATCGCCAGGGTATGATGAAGGCAGATTCGTAGGCAGATGATCAAATAGACCGGCCCAATCGACGATTCAGTCAGTGGTGGTCAGGCGACAGATGCGACAGTGACAGTGGCAGTGGCAGTGGCAGTGACGCGGCAACAACCGAGCAATTGGGGTCAACGTAAAGCCAGATCAAATAGACCCAGCAGATGGTTGAGGAAAGGGGGAACGCGGGGACGGGAGAGGAGAAGACCTGCGTGAGTGTAGTAGTGTAGTAGAGAGGATGAGAATCAAGGACAAAGGACAAAGGACAAGATCGTCAACCAAAAGGCGGGCGGAGGGGCGATCAATCTGCGATGAGTACTGTAAATAGGTACTGTACGGATACGCAATGACAAGACAAGACAAGAGAGCACAATCAGAGACAGCAAGCAGACAGACTTGAAGGCGTGCTTGGCAAAGAGCAGGGGATGTCTTGATGAATGGACTCTGGACTCTGCAGCACCACCAGGCTGGGACTGTGACCAAGGCCAGGGTGTGTCTGGGAGTTGTGTGCCGTAGCGTAGCGTACGTAGATCGATAAGCAGCAACGCAATGGAACGGCAGATGGCGGTTGAGGGAGTGACAGTGACAGTGATGTGACCCCGGGAGAGGGATGTCCGGGGTAGGTGAAGGTGAAGGTGAAGGTGAAGGTCGGTAGGTGAGAAACGGTGAGGAAGATGCGATAGAGGTTTGGGGGAGGGAGAGTAGCGGTGATGCGGAGTGTAGAGTGTGTGTAGTGTGGTGTAGCGTGGTCAAAGTAAGATCATGAAGCTCAAGTAGAGAGCGGCGCAAGCCGAGGAGATAAGATGGAGGGGATAAGATGATTTGATTGATTGCAAGGAACAGTGTTGGGTTGGATCCGTACCAAGCAGCGGAGGATGGGGCTGGCTGGGGCTTGGATTATTGTTTACCTTACCTAGTACCTTGCGCAGGGCACGCACGCACGAGGTGCGAGTAAGTCGTTGAATTAGGTTATCTGCAGGCAGATTGTCGGGGTTGGGAGGCTGCGCTGCACAGGCTGCAGCATTGCATAACCAGGGTTTTGTTTTGTTTTCTCATCTCTCTTCCCACGATATACACACACATGATGCGATTTTGCGGCGACACGGCCCTAGTATGGGACGACCTCCGGTAACTGACTACAGTCGAACGGTGGGTTGGGGTTAGAGCGTCTAGACATTCATCCTGCATTCTAGTGTCACTTTAGTCTCATTCAAGCTTGCCATTTCCGACTGGATAATCTCGAAACCACAACCTCTCAAACTCTTGTCTGGCAGCAGCTGAGCACCGTTCTATGGCCAATGCCATGGCGTTCACAAAGACTCGTAATCAATCATAACCATTGCCCTTCCTACTGCTCGACAGTGCCGAAACCAGCACCCAGGCACAGAAAAAGACCCTTCCCGAGGTGTCGTCACAGTGGAGGGGCCCTCAGATCAAGACGTTCTAGCTGGCCCCCCTTTACTCACCGCGGCTCTGTCAAGTTTGCACAATCGCCCCTGAAATGCATCGGATTACATTGCCAGGCCTGTGATTGGCTCAGCTATTACGGAGAAATTCTCCAGGGCGTTCACTGTCCGGCTTTTTGCGCAGGGCAAGAGATCGAGACTAGGCCGAGATCGGGCCCTCTTTTTTCTCAATTCCGTTTCTTATCAGCCGAGGCACGTAATCAAATCAACCGCGCTCTTATCAATGTCGCGCATCCAACGCGAGGCGAGGTGAGGCTAGCGGAGCTTCAGCCAAGAGTGGGCGCAAACTCACAAACTTGAGCTATCCTATCTTATCCTATCGCCCAACACCAATTAGTGTTGCCATTCACTAAACAGAGAGCATCACGGTCCCCTCGGCCGCTTGCTTCAATCATGACCTCTGAGCTTGGGAGTAGCCCCAAGCGGGAGCCAACTCCAACTCTCCCCTTATCCTCGATACCTCAAAAGCGCGCTCTCGAAGAAGGTCGCCACAGCCCTGTCGTTCCCTCGCCATTGAACCCCGAGGTGAAGCCTTCCGACTCTCTTGCACCCGAAGATGCTACCCAAGCTGCCCGTTCCAAGTCGGCGCGCACCAAGAAGGACACGCTCAAAAAGCGCGAATCCAAAGGCGGTGATAGTGCACGTGCGACCCCCGATCCGAAACCGAAAACCAAACCGCAAAAGAAGCAGAGCGATTCAAGTCCCTTGCGATATAAGCTCGCGCCTCCCAAGTTGTCAGATTTCGACCTCCCTCGAGGTCCTGTTATGACAGCGCATCATGAAATCACAGCACCTGGCGGTCAAAAAGTCGAGTTCTTTGAGACGTCGGATCAGTAAGTCAGGCTCATCACCAATTCATTACCCAATGCTAACTCTGCAAGTGTCTCCAACAAGAAGAACTTTCGCTATACGCACTGCATCGCTGATCCCCTCTTCCCATCTACCATCTACTATCGAAGCACAGAACCCGAGCCATATGGTCCCCACATGAATTTCGAAGACTCGGCAGGCCATGTATTCTTCGACAAGTCGGCCCGACAGGTTACAACCGATAAAGGGTTTCGCATGGCACGCGCGAATGTCGCTGTAAGAGAAGGCAGGTGGTATTGGGAGTGCAAGATCACACAGGGAGTTCGACCACCCAAAGACGGCGAATCTAAACCAGAAGGCGGACGACATGTGCGCGTGGGTTGGGCGAGACGGGAAGCGTCACTTGATGCGCCTGTAGGATTCGATGCTTACAGCTATGGTATTCGTGATGTTGCCGGCGAAAAGGTACACATGTCGCGACCCAAAGAATTCTTTCCAGCAGGAGAAGGCATCCGAGAGGGTGATGTGATTGGCCTCGAAATTCAACTACCATCAGAACATCTACATCGCAAGATTATGTCTGGGCAGTACAATCCGTTGATCGACCAAGCCGACGAGGAGCCGCCACCTACAGCCGAAGCACCCAATATTGTTCGCGATCGTGTCCCTATCCGCTTCAAATCTCACACATATTTCGAAAAGATCGAGTATCATCCCACAAAGGAGCTGGAAGATTTGATGAACCCGGCTCCCACGGGATCAAGCGGTTCTTCAGAAGATCCTGGACCGAATCATCCAATTCCGTGTCTTCGCACCCTTCCCAATTCATGCATCCGCGTGTACAAGAATGGCGTCCTGATGGGAACCCCTTTTGAGAACCTGCTCGGATTCCTCCCGCCAGCCTCTCGGCCTCAAGCCCAAGTCGGCGCCCGCGAAGGTCTCGATGATGGCATGCTTGGATATTACCCTGCGGTGAGCGTTTTCCGTGGAGGCGCCGTAGAAGTCAATTTTGGCCCCGACTTTTGGTATCCCCCTCCAGAGGCTACCAAGGACGATGGCACCGATACAGTCCGATCTGGCAACGCCCGGCTCAACGAAGTACACCCCGTAGACGAGCGTTATCGTGATCAGATCGCAGAAGACATCGTCTATGACATTATCGACGAAGTTGACTTTTGGTCGCAAGACGGCGGTGGCGCGACAGACCGCCAAGGTGTGAGCGACAAGAGCGAAGCTGTCGCCATGGCCCCAGGACGAGAAGAGATCAAGGAGGTGGTACAAGACGATTAGGACGGGCCATGAATATCCGTCACCGTCTTTGTCCCTAGAAAACCCGCGGGGGCTGAGTTTGAAAGACATCAAAAGCGGTTCTTGCAAGCTTTTATCAAAGATACCCACTGTGACAACACAGAAATTAAGACATTATTCGCAGCTTGCGTCCCTAGTGAAATATGGTATCCTAATTGCCCTAAGCCCCTTTCTCGTTCCGTTCAACGTCATAACACATGTCGTAAAGATTCATTGCACATACGAAAGCACCTAGCCAAATCCTGACCCCTGCCTCAGCGACGAACAGGTTCTTCTGGTGAGACTGGTTCAGCTATAACTGGAACCGACGAATAATCGTCCAGAGGAGATACAGGCTCGCCAAGCACTGCTCTGTCGGCATTGCGACTCGCTCTTGCGGCCTCTGGGCCTGGGAGAAGAGGGTCGTCTGGGAGCTCCTCAATGCGGTCGCTGCCGTCAACAGGAGTCTCGGCCGTCGACTTCTCACGCTCAAGTCGTACCTCACGACCTCTCTTGTGGCAATACCACAAAACGAACATCAACACTGTCCAAGGGTTAGAAAGCATATATCAGTGTGGTGGTAAAAAGACTCACAGAACAAAGCAACGCTCCAGAGAACGTTGGTGCCTATAAAGGCGGGCCATCGCACCTTCAACGCATTCACAATAGCCTTGAGCATGCTGACGATGGCTCCTGGCTTTGTTACCAGCTCGACCAGATTCTGTGGTTTGAGAAGGTCGATAGCCGCATCCTTGACGCCCTTTTCCTTATCGGCCTTGAGACCTTGGCTCTCTGCTGCTGCTGCCAGCAGTTCAGGGGCCAAGGATGAGGTGAGCTTATCTGGGAGCTGAGTGACAAGTTTTTTGAGAGATGCCGGCAACTTTTCGAAGCCACGGTTGATGGCGCCGTCGCGATCCTCGATGAGGCCAGCGAGGTCGCTGTACGCTGTCGGCACTCCGTTGGCAAGATCCTTGAAGACTTGTGTGAAGCGCGACAGGAGCTCCGATGACTCATTGGAGAGTGCCACGATCTTGTTGTTCTTGGCTTGGAGGTTCATACGGTCAAGGACGTTGCCAAGATCCTGCTCCTCGCGCTTGGCTTCCGGCGGAGCGACGTTGTCTTCTGGCTTGAGACCATCGGTTGGCTTCTTATGCTTGGTGAACAGAGCAGTAAGGCGATTCGGTTGCTTTTCGCTCTTCTCTTTGCCCTTCTTCTTGTCTTTCGCGTCCTTCTTCTTATCCTTGCCCTTTTCTTTCTTGCTTGAGGCGTCTTGCAGCGACTTGAGCGCCTCTATCTCGCTCTCGGAAGCGGAAGAGAGGTCGATCTGAGGCGTGTTGACGCGCGGGGGCAGCGGTGGAGGCGGACTGTCATCTTCAAGAATAGTCTGAAGCCATGCTTCATCTTCTGGATCAAGAACTGGGCTCAGTGGAGGGGTATCGGAGCTGCGACGGCGCTCAGTGCTCGGCCGCCTGCGGTGCGCATCGGTCTTGAAGTCAGGCACAGGCCCATGGCTCGGATCAGTTGCAGATTCCGCTCCGGTATTCTTCGCAGCCTCCTCCCTGGCCGCCTTCTCGGCCTTGTTCTTCTTGATCTTCTTGTATGTCAAGTATTCCAACATGTTGTATTTTAGTGTTTGTTGTTTGGTTGAAGTCTAGTTGGCGGTGGCCATGGTATTTAACTCTAACTGTGGGACAAGAGGCAGCCCAGTTTTAGAAGAAAGATGGCGGTTTATGTGTTGGCGCGCGCTTGTAATGATTCGTCTTTGTCTTGTCTTGGGTGACGAACCCTCTGCGAATCGAGAGCTCCGCACAGCCACTTCACATGTGATGTCATGGTGGCTGCCGAGCTCTGGGCAAGCTTGGATTTGCCCACGTAGATAGATGATCGACATTTGACTGCCGCAAGGTATCTCTAAGTAGATGACCTATATATATTATGCAATGAATGTAAATAACCAATATCATCTTCTAAAGGAAGAGTGGTTGACATGACAGTATAAGCCCAGTAGTTTTTAACAGTAAATGGCCTAAATGGCCTCTATAACAGGCTCAAGGTCAACGGTAGGTAAGGTCAATAGAACCACAACACAAGGCTGCCTAAACTCAACCAACTGAACTCTGAGAGTGATGACGGCAGTGGCCAACAGTAAAAAAACAGTATTTCTCAACAAGGAGAAAAAGAAACAACCGGAGGGCGTTGGGATTGCTCCCGCCAGGGCTTGAACCTGAGACCTTCGCATTACCGATACTGCGGTTTGAAGTATTAGTACGACGCTCTAACCAACTGAGCTACGGAAGCCCTTCCGATTGTTATGAGCAGGCGCAATAATACGACTCTTAGCAGACACTGTCATGGGTGGTTATTGACTTTCGTTAGACATGTTACATGTAGTACAATGAGGAGTACGAATCCGAACACCACCACTATCAAAACGTTTAAGAGGTTAACTTGGAATTACTTATTTTGGCTTCAGCTGAAATTTACCCTGGGTATCTTTAATAGTTAAGAAAAACAGACCTCAGCACGACAGCGCGTACGCTTCAATCAGCATCATAAAGATTCTCACCCTCCTCCTCATCAGCTTCATCTGCCCCTCCTTCATCACGGATGATCTCATCTGCGAGCGTACTTCGTCGCCAGCCGCCGCCACCACTTCTCCGCCGTCCTCGCTGGAAAGCTTCAGTTGATGTTACCGCCCTCTCTCCCGAGTACTTCTGACCCGTCCAGTCGCTAGAACACCTTGGGCATTTCTTCTCTCTCCTAGTTCGCCAGAATGCCTCTTCGCAGACCTCGTGCAGCCGGAAATTGCAGTCCGGTTCAATGCATCGCAAGCCCATTGTGACTATGTCCTTGCACGCCTCGCAAAACTTGATGCGCTGCCAATCGCGTGGGCCAAGATCAGGGTCGTTGTATGTCTCGATCAGCCAGGGTCGCAGTTCAAGCAGCGCTCGTGGTGACAGTGAATAGAACCCCTCGGTGCTTTTCTCGAGCCAGCCTCCTTCTACCAGATTTGCCAACGCAGTCTCTACTTCGCTGTGCTTTAGACCCTTGTCAGCCGTTGTTTGTGTCTGAGTATCCACGTCGATCTGGCTTTCTCGTCGATTTGGCCGAGCCAATTTGATGGCCTGCATCTCGGTGATGGCCATGACCTCCATGCGCGGCGTATTGAACTTTTCAAACATGGCATCCAATACTCGCTTGATAAAGGAGAGTTCTTCGGGACTGCATGTTGTGGCGAGCTGTGTCTGCGGGTCGGAGGTTGTATTGACCAGGGCCCATATGCGCCGCTTGGTTATTTGGTGAACAGTAGTGCGAATCTCGTAGTCAAATAGTGATGCTGCCTCGGAAGCTTTGTCGATGGCTTCTTGGAAGTGTTCTTCTGTGATTTGTTCCTTTCGTATCTCGTCGCTATCGTCATCGCCGCGGTCGGCATTGAATATCGCTGCAAGGATAGGACGGGACTCTTCGAATGTGAGCGATCCTCGGGCCAGAATGGCCTGAAGAAAGGCCCTGTCCCCGTGGCTGAAGCGAGAATTACTCATTGTCAGCTTCAACTTCAGGGTGTTTGTGATTAAGGGCTGCGCCCGAGAAGTTGATAGCAGCCAGGACAAAGAACGTTGGTCCTCGGCTGTGGAAGACGCGTGCGACGCGTTACTATTAATGGATGCGCCAGCCACTCCTCTGTGGCTGTGGTGGCTTGCAGTTAATTATCACGACTCGAACTGTCGGGGTGGTTTACTATTTATCTCGCAGTGAAAAGTACAATTTGCGAGCTTTTATATGTTCAATTGCTCGTGTTTGATAACTTCATTCTAAATACCTGTGTGATGACCAGGCAAAAGAGACCCTTCATCGGAAGCCGGTGCTGAATACCCGTTTGTACCAACTACCTATGCTACCTACGTCGGTCGCTGAGAACCGGCCTAAATCCAACGATCTTAAACAATATTCATGACCAAAAGCATATACTATAAGCCAGAGCAAACAGATACGAGTCTGGGGAACATATTCGACAAAATCAAGTTCACCACGAAGAATACAACACGCCAAGTAAAACGACAGCTCCGTCAGTTCACATTCTCAGGTCTAGGGTGGCTATATCGGAAGCTGACTCAGCCCGCCTGGCAAAGAATGATTGGGCACTCCTGACAATTGAGCCTCAACTCATAAGTTACAGCATCCCTTTCATTCAAAACAACGGTAGTTTAGGCCGCATCTGTCCCAAACATACCTGTCATTATATCTGGGGACTGGCTGTAAGTCGTACACACTACGGGGAATATCGGCCCGTGTGCCGGCCTGCTCTATCGTGCAAGAGCTCGACGTGAGCTATCAAACAAAGGCCACGGACACAAAGAACCAAAGACCAAACGACCACCTCAAGCCGGTCAAAAAAACTTGACTCTTAGTCAGGTCAACGTGCTCCAAGGCAGAAAGGGCCATTGTACGCGGCTACTGGTCTCACAACATACCGTGGAAGAGCGCGTAGAGCTCAACTAGCTTGTCAAGCGTCAAGCAAACCCACAACCGCGTTCATTCTTATCAAATACTCAAACATGTCGATACCTATGACGGAACTGAAGGAATTTGATGTCGTTCGGGTGGCCAGAAGCGATGGCTCAGATACTGGGCCCGGATACTGGCCGGTAACGACACCAACCACGGCGACCTCGATTAAAAAGACAAAGGACGCGACGGCTTTAGAAAAGATACCCAGGACCAAGCCTCAAATGATCCGACTAGCTGAAGACGACCCGCGATTTACCGAGTGGAAGGTCAAACTAGGAATTCTCCTCAAACAGGAGCTATGTCCCAATCCTGATGGTAAGTCGATTCCTCCTCGTCGCGTCTCTACCAGCTATCTAATGCAACCAAGAGGGCAACCCGTGGCTGGTACACTTTCCACGAGGGTACTGGCTGTATGAGAAGTCCAAGCATCTTTGGGTCTCGGGATACCCTATAAAGGTGAAGCTATTCAAGAGTCCGCAGGAATTTGCCGTCCATTTGATATGGCTACTCTCGAATTCGATGGACTATCGAGACTGCTGTTGTGCACACTGCAACGCGTCGAACCCAATCAAGGCGAATGTGTCTACGGACGACGGCCTGATTATTACACACGAGCCTGTCAGAGCCGAGAAGTTACCACCCAAGGTAACACCTGTTCCTCTACCTCCGATGCCTGGACAGACTCCTCCTAAACCAAACAACATCGTGCCTCGGCCAGCATCCACACAATCCACTCCAGCTGCAACGGCGCAGAACTCACCCGCCCAGACGCCAGTACCAGCTACTGCAACTCCTATACAGCAACCACCTCAGCTACGGCCACAGGAGCAGGTGATTCAGCCTCAACCGCAACCGCAACCCCAACTACAGCCCCAGCC
>JAJJWO010000660.1:0-25009 GCA_021655895.1 Fusarium sp. NRRL 66739 | reverse complement strand
GGGGGGGGGGGCTCATTCTCTACCGTTTGGCTAGCAAGGGATCTGAGGTCAGTATGTCACGCAGCTTCAAGCAGAGTTTGAGCACCGTGGCCCCAACGGTACACACAAGTGTCTTGTCTTTGAACCAATGGGTCCCTCTGTAAACTCGATGGTTGAAGAGTTGCCCCAGTTCAAGCCTCGAAAGTTTAGGATGAAGATTCGCTACCCCCCTCAGGTGGCAAAGAGCATTTTGAAGCAGTCGCTGCAGGCTGTGGTATTCCTTCATAAAAATAGTATTGCTCACAGGGATTTTCGGTCAGGGAATATGCTGTTTCCACTCAAGGGTATTCATAGAAAGGCAGAGCATATGCTCAGTCAGCAACAGGATGTTGACAGCGGGTGGTTCAAAGACATCAAGGCATAATGGAATTAATTAGATATGTAGTATCGCCTAGCGATGGAAATATATAAAGGTTCCTAGAACTTGAATATGAATTACAGCATTGGCCCACCACACCCGTCAGTCCAACACTTAATTCTTAGGCTTGGAGAAGGCCGCATCTGTCAGCTTGACAACGAAAGCACCACGCTCAATGGTGTTGATAAAGATGTAGCCGGACTTGAAGTAAGCGTAAGAAGACCATGTTCCAACGAAAGAGACAGTGCCACCACCGGGAAGGTTGTCGTCCTCGGGGTAGATGTCGAACCAAGCGGCCTCGTAGACTCCAGCACCCGTGGGGTCCTCGGGGATAGAACGACCGTCGAGAACTCGCAGACCAGCGCCGTAGTGAGACTGGTAGATGTAGCTGTCAATGACGTACTGGTTGTGGTCGATGGACTTGGTAGGGTGCTTGAAGATTCCAGTCTGCTTGGGCTTCTCGAGATCGCGGATGTCCCAGATGAAAGTCACGGGGTAGCCATCGCCACCGGGACCAACACCGTTCTGCTCATCGAGCTCGTCGTCGAGGACAAGGAACTCTTGGTTCTGGGCATCGAGGACCCATCCTTGGTGGGTGTAAGCAGCACCCTCGTAGGAGATCTTGGAGATGATGTTGGTGACATTGGCCTTGTCAGTAACATCGTAGATAGTGAGGGTGTCCTCGTTGTATCCGTAGCAGATGTCGCGTCCCTGGTAGCGCTTGTCAGGGCCGCGGTAGACGATGCACTGAGCGTCGTGGACGTATCCATCACCCTTGGCACATCCGAGAGACTCGGGGTTGGCAGGGTCGGTAAGGTCAAAGAAGTTGAGACCAGACCGACAGTTGGAGTCATCACGAGGCTGAGCACCGACGGCAACACCATACTTCAACTCCTCGTTGATGACGACGTTGTGAGCACGACCCACAGGCAGAAGGGCGTTGAAGTGGCTGGTCAGGTCCTTCTTGGCGTCAAAGACAACTGGCTTCTTGGGGTCGATGGTCAAGAGCTTCTTGAGGTCGAAGATCTGGATACCGTGGCCAACAGCTTCAGATCCAATGACCACGTACTCCTTGTATGTGCGGATCTCGCGCCATTGGGAGGGCACAGAATACTGGGGAAGACGGCCAAGGTAGATGAGCTGGCCCTTGGAGTTGATCTCGGCAAAGGCAGTTCCGTCGTATTGACCGATGGCGACGAACTCACGTCCGTCGTCGGACGTCCAGCCCCAGGAAGAGGATCCTCGACCTCCAGTGCTACCAAGAGCGCTGTGGCTCAGGAAGGAGTAAAGGTCGGCCTAGAAATGTCAGTGACTAGTTCAGGGCCCGTCTATAATAGCTACTCACGTTGTGACAAGCAAAGGTGTTGTTGGCGTCGCCCTTGATAGCCTCGGCAAAGCCATCAACACACTTGGCGTAACCAAGCTTGGGGTACTGCTCGCTTTGGAAAGCGCCGGCTGCTTCTTGCTTAGCCCAGGCAGCCTAAGATATCTGTTAGCCAGAGGAAAACACCAGTTGCCGTTGAAACCTACATTCTTGTAGGACATGAGCTTGTTGTGAACCTCGCCCGAGTCATAGAGTCTGGCGGCCTTCTCCTTGTTCACCTGGATTTCCTTGCCGCTCACGTATGAGCCAACGGTGGCAAGGGCACCGAGGAGGAGGGTAGACTTGACCATCTTGAGAAGCAACAAGTAGTGGTTGAGGGAGGAAGGGTGAGGGTGACAGACGAAAAAGAGAGAATTAAGAGGAGGTTCAAGAACCTTTTATCTCCGCTACCTGTTGGAGTATCCGCTAACAAAGTGTGCCTGATTAACAATGCACTAGACTTGCGGCCCCTTCGGCCGTAACCATATCTCTGGTGAGCACGCAGAAGGAAGCTCCATTTCAAGTCTTGAGCTCTGGATGTGAAGTGGCACCAATCAGCGGCTGAGTAGGGTCGTAATTCATTCATTATCTCATCTTGGCAGAACTGGCGGAATCTCTGGTCCAGCGGAAATACCCCAGATACGGCAGGTGAATAAATGGGGTTCCCTGGGATATATGAGAGCATGCAATGCTATCCAGGCAATGACCTGCACTCCAAGAACTGGGCAGCCATACGGGGGCCGCCCCAAGAGACGGATGATATCCGTAATAGGCATGTTCCTATGGGTATGCTCTCTGTATAGGTATGGGGACAATGCAACACTACTATGTCTCGCAAAAGTTCTAGCCTAATATCAATCACCAAAATCTCATTGGCTGGGTCCTAAAACCTTTGCCAATGTCGCAATTGCCGCGCAGCCTTGGCTGTCACACCAGCGAGATACCAATCCCAGTACGGCAGGTAAATCGAGCTCATTGGCTATTTCTGTTAGCGTGACCTCATTACCGAGGCTTTATTTTAGTCTTATCTTGAAGCTTAAAAGCGGAAAATGCAACGTCGGAATCTTGGCACTGAAAAAGGTCCTCGGGGTGGATGGTTCATCGGAGGAAACAGGGTGATAATAGGCACGGCGATAAGAATATAGTTAATCCGGGCTTGGCCCTGTGGGTTACTATTGTACACCGTCTTCTCAACCACCGATGAGTCCATCAAGGTAATGATCTGCAATTGCTTTGCTTCCTTGGAGAGCACCCCATAGTTGACTTTGAGTGTCGAGCCAAGACCAGACCCAACCAGAAGCATGTGTAGCAGCCAGATGCAAGCGATTGTGTCCCAAAGCAAGGCAGGTCTTTTGATAGCCATTGACGAAACCGGTTCGATGCATGAAAGCTGTTCGTCATCGATATTTTTTCGAATACTTCGGATACCACCTCAAGTTAATAGATGTACCTGAATCCCGGTTCTCGGACTTCAGCCATGACTGTCTTTTCGTCTTGAGCTTGTACCTGAGTAGCTTCAGCCTCTGCCTTCTCGAGCTTCTTGTTCTCCCGTTTATGGACATAACGCAGCACGAGTGCAAGCAGAGCGACGACGACGCAAATTGCAGCGTTGGCACTACCACCGGGTGTGTACTGAGGGCCGTCGGTGCTGGGATACATATATGATCCATAAATAGTTGCTGTGTTGCCGATCATGTTGCAGATGGCGATGATTGCTGATCGCTTGACAAGAGGCCGAGGGAATGAGTTTGCTACCCATGATACAATGATTTGGTCTTGAAGTAAAAGTGTGAGTATGAGACATTGGAACTATATAAGCGTAACTCACAAGACGAGATGGAACCCATTGGCATAAGGAACATGGCAAAGAACCTTGCCCCAATGACGGTGGTTCCGGCAGCGATGGCGTTACCTGTAGCTGCCAAGAGCATAAGACATATGATGTGCATCGATCTATCATTCGTCTTGGCCGAGCTCAACGTTACACAGATTGACAGGAGAAAGGTAGCAAACTGTCACATAAGATTGTCAGCAACCAAATTCAAAATATCAAATCAAAACCTCCAGCGGAGTGGTTACTTACCCAAACTGGCGCTGTAAGCCACAATGTCTCAATCTTGCCGTAGCCCAAGGTACCGACGATAGTGGGGAAGAAGTATTGAAACGTCTGAGAGACCAGGCTGATATGCTGTAAAAGGATGAAAAGGTATAGACGGTAGTCGCGTACGGCCAGCTTGACACCATCCCAAACGCTCTTCTCCCCGTAGGCATCGACCTCGCTGATATCTCGAGCCAATCTCCACGCTGCGAAGGCGCGCTCTTCTTCAGACAGCCATTTTGTGGTGTGAGGGTAGTTGGGGAGAACAAGTGCGGCGACAAAAGAGAATCCGATAGCTGCAACTCCTTCCTGAGAGAACATTAGTTGATGCGTCCATGGTTTTGATATAGGCCAGTGAAGAACTCACGATAATAAAAAGCCATCTCCATCCCGCAATACCATGAGCTCCTTCTAGCCCTCCCAGAATGCCAGCGCCAAGCACTCCGCCAAACATGTTTGCCAATGCGTTACCAGCATAGAGCCAAGCAATACGACGAGTAAACTCAGCACGCGTGTACCAACTGCTCATAAGAAAGACAGCCCCAGGGAAAAATGGAGCTTCCACGAAACCGAGGAAGAAACGAATCACTACGAGATGAGTAAACTGCTGCGCGGCAGAGTTGCAGGTAGAGACCACCCCCCAAAGACAACATGAAGCGGCGAGGTAGAGGGAAGGGCGCAGACGTGTCAAGATCAGGTTGGAGGGGAGCTGCATGAGGAGATATCCAACAAAGAAGATCGAGGTCGCCAAGTTGAAGTCGGTGCCTGTCATACCCAAGTCCTCCTCAAGACTGCCTTGGCGCGCTTGTGCGAGATTCGACCGGTCAAGAAAGTTGAGGAGGTACATGATGACGAGGGTTGGCATCATGCGTGAGTCGACCTTCCGGACGAGCTTCTTATCAAAGTCCTTCTGCCATTCTTGACTCTGGCTGTTGAAGCCTATGGCCCAAGCATCGAGGTTTTGTTCCCGACCGCCTTGCGATTTGGCGGTTGCGTCAGCATCCCCTTCGTCCATTTGGACGGTCGGTTTACCGAGATCCATGATTTGTGTGAATGAAGAGGAATGCTGAGTCTGAGGAGGAGGTGTCGTGTCCCTGTTTATCAAGGTATCGGTTTAACTTTACAAGGGCAAACGATACACGAGATACGAAAAGTCTGAGTGTAACCAGGGCAGAAGAACTCTATATAGGAAACCATGATTCATCAAAATGAAAAAGCGAAAACTCGGCAATTCGTGCTGGGAACGAGATAGCCCGAAGCATCAACATGATTCGCTGCTCTACACTGAATTACACCGAGATCAGCATGAAATGTAACACAACATGACTAGCAAACACCCCAGCTGTAGTAAGAGACTGCGATATGGGCAGATCCTCCCCCGCAATCGAAACACTACCCCGCAGCCAAGACGGGACATTATTCTAGTCCCGAGACTAAGACGGCGGGCGGACGGAGGCTACTTATCTTGTCCCATGAGCCAGTGATCTTCTGTTAGCAAGCCGCGTGATACAGACTCTACTGCTTCTGCATGAATAGACGGGAAATAGCTGGATTAATTGACCCATTTCTTCTTATCACTCTTGGAGTCTAGACTGTTGATAGGATATTTTGCCTAAGCAATACCGTCTGCACATACACATACATTATTTGTATAATCTGGCGGTTGTGTGCTTCCTTCGCTTATCTTTGCCTTATGTCATCCTTGTTAACTAATATAAGCCCCTGGGCAGTCAGCTTGCTAGCCGTTAACTCTCTTTTGCTTTCGCTTCTCTTTAACTCTCCTAATCCCCCCTCTAGCTATAAAGTTTAGAGTCTAATTTCAACATAATCGGATCTTTAACCCATCAGTAGATATGGTGCAGGGAAAAAGGAGGGCTATGGTAGTGACAGCAGTAAGGGTCTCACCGTAACGTAAAGAACCGTGTAGAGATTAAGGGTAATCATATAGGAACTCCGAAACGCGTATCATTGCTTACACCAAGTCCAACCCCACAATCAACCACAAATTCTTTTACAAGACATTAGACGAAACTGCATGTGTTATAGAATGAGATCAATTAGAGGATGTATACAAGTAACGATGTCAATTCTCAGTCTATATGCAGTCTTTGAATAATCAAGATACAACCACCATTATATAATTTATGTCTGCTAGTTGTAAAATCGCAATCTAAAGTTACCTAAAACAGTACGGTATAAACCGTATCATCCTGTGTAGAAGGCCCAGTGCTGCTCCAAGCACGGTAGCCCTTGTGTTGCTTCTTTTTATGAATGGCGATCTCCATCATCTATTAGACTAGAAAGAAATAGGAACTTGGCAGTCTCATTTATGTCCTCATCCCGGCGGGGAATATCTGATCTCGTCAAGTGTAAAGCAACTGGACGCCCAAATGTCTTGAGTGCCTTTCAGAGCTTACTATAGCTATGTAGCTGTTAGTATATCAAATAAAACAGGTCAATGGCATCTATACCTTGGCGGCTCTCTCTGGAAATCTTTCAGCATGCTTCTGACTTCTCATAAAGTGTCCTAGATGTGCCGGGTCCAGATATGCGATTTGGAGGATTTCATCGCCTTTGTTGCGTCGTAGTAGCCTCCTGTAAAAGAGGCTTGTTTCGTAATCACGATGCCAGTATGTCTGGTCATCCGCGTCTTTCTGGAATGCTTTGCCTTGCTCAGTGTCATTAGAACCCCTGAATACAAAGTGCTCCTCGTCAAATGCGGCGTTTGGGGATATGAGCATTCGTTCTCGATGACATTCGCTTATCTCCTTGGCGATTGCGAGGTGGATTTCTGATGGCCGCCCTGAGGGATGCTTGTTTGACCATTCGGGAGACGGAAACACTTTTGTAGTGTAGGTTGACATATCTACGAAAGAACTGATGACCTCGGCTACTGTCGACACCCAGAAGCCTCTGGGGTTGGAGGCGGTGAGGTGCAGGAGGAGGTAGCCAAATAGGTTGAGTTTCACCCCTGATTTTCGATGGTCTGGGTGTACGACAGTTAGGCCAGTGTGGAATACAGGCATATTGATTGTATGAATATGTATCCACATGGCGGACAGAAACCCGATCATCTTTCCATCGTGACGTGCTATTACGATGAACTTGTCATCCAAAGCACTATCCGACGACTTATCGAAGACCTGATATTGCGGAAGAGGGTCTAGACACAAGGCACCTAAGCCACAGAGAGAATCTTGTAAGGATTCCCTTTCATCCAGGGTCATGGTGAGACCCGGACGGACCAAAAGTTGGAATTCGTAAGCTGGCTTCATATTGTTGTTGTTGTTGTTGTTGTTGTTGTTGTTGCTCAAAGTACGAGATGAACCAACAACAACATGAGGAATCAGAGCCAGAGTTATATACAAGAGAAAAGAATAGCTCCAAAGTCTTTTTTGCCAGTAGTATGATCTCTAGTTTGTAACTTACACTCTATTGAGGTCATCCGCGGCGACCATCACGATCTCGTATATAGACAGATATGAAACATGTTCACATATCAAAGTTTAGGTACCCAGGATATTCCCAGGGTAAACAGACTTGAACGCCAATTTCCTTCTCAGCTGTTTGGTTCGCTATTGTGGCTCATGAACCTGAGCCGAAGTTGCCGAATGCGCTTTTCTTCCTAACTGGCTAGTTATTTAGATTCTTATCACAAAACCTATCAGGTTGAGCTACAAGGGCACTTAAATGGCTATTCTTACTGGTCAAAGCCTTTGATCAAGGCCGTGTTTCAACAAAGCGTTAAAACACCACGATTGAGTTTCTGGGACTTTTGCAGAAAGTGCAAAACGTTTGAGTTACGTAGCGTAATTACCGGAAGGTTATGCTCGACTTGAGCTGTCTCCCTGCAAGCTTATTGGTCATCAGTTTCACCAGTTTAAGTATGTAGCATCCTGGGCCAACGGATAGAACTAGACACTTGTAGATTACGTAGTAGCCAGTCCCATTTAATTAGGCCTGTCATCCTGGTAGATCGTGAGGAGCGCCCTGATTCAAGGGCTAATCTATGTACATTGTAGAGCCGTCTAGATCTACCGGCAGGGTCTCATTCAATCTTACGACGCCCGTGACTAGAACGGTACACTACCTGAAGAGCATGCATACGGCCCATGGAACCTTTGTAATTCACGTTAGCTAGTAGTACCTAGTAGTACCAGGCGCTTCGGCGTGCACCGGTAAGTGAGCTCGATCTTTAGCGTCTCTCTAACTTAACACACACAGTTTCTTACTTTAACTAAGAAATTCTTAGCGTCTCTCAAAACGTTCAAAAATAGACTAGAAGCTGTCCTGTGCTCAGTCTCCTGCCCCTCAGGTTACATCAAGTCATCTTAAGATAAAGGCCTGTTCAGATCTTGATCGATTTCATTTTCCATTAGGCCACTATGTATGATCTTGTACAGAATTGTACCCCGACACTCAATTTCTTCTTTCACGCCGTAGCCTGCCAGAACCAGTGGGGGGTTATCAGCGTCTCACTGAGAAAACAAGTTCGATTATACCCGTCAAGACTGAACGATACCACAGGCGTTTAACCTTCCACCATCTGCATCTAACCCCTTTTCAGCTTCTCTCAAAAACAGGCATGGTGTCGAGAGGGCTGTTCACAGTGACAGCTCTCCCCCCTTTGTACACAGACCCATCGACAGCTTTCCATTCAACATCTTGCCCGGGAAGGTAAACTTCCCGTTCTGTTTGGCCCGGCTGTAAGATTGGAGCAACCAAGTACTTGGGTCCATACATGTACTGATCTTCCAATCTCCAGCATTGCTCATCTTGAGGAAAGTCATAGAAGCATGGCCGCATGACAGGATCACCCTTCTCATGAGCCGCCTTCATCAAGCCCCTTGTGTACTCCCTCATCTCCTCTCTGATGTGAAGATACTTTTTGCAAATATCGTAAACCTCTTCACCATATGACCATACTTCATTTGGCCCTCCAGAAAGACAGAAGCTTCCGCCTGTTGTGCCAACTCTTGGCTGCTTTGGCTCACGATCACCATGCAGTCTCATCACTGGGCAGAAAGCACCCCATTGAAACCATCTCACAAAGAGCTCCCGAAAGGCCGGTTCATCTGGGTCACCTCCATGAAAGCCACCAATGTCGGTAGTGAACCAGGCTAACCCGGCAATGCCCATGTTCAAACCGGCCGCCAGCTGGTTTCGGAGGCTACCCCAACTAGACGCGATATCACCGGACCATACAAGAGTTCCAAACTTTTGACTGCCTGCCCATGCGCACCTGATCAAGTTCACAATGTCTGATTGGCCAGCTAGTTTCATACCGTCGTAAAAGCCCTTGGCGTAGTCGTAAGGATAAATGTTTCCCACAGCTAGGTTGGGCCCTGCATGGTAGCGGTATATGTCGAAGTCGTAGACTGAGTATTCAGGCTCGGCCTCGTCTAGCCAAAACACTTTGATGCCCTTGTCGTAGTAGTTTTGCTTCACTGTATCCCACACAAAATTTCTGGCTTCCGGGTTGGTGGCGTCGTAATGGATCGCATACCCATTTCCTTCCATTGCTGCTCGAATGCCCCTATCCTGTCGTATAAGCAAGCCTCGACGTAGCATCTCTTCATAGTTCTCCGAGGTTGATTCGACGGTCGGCCAGATGGATACCATGAACTCAATGTTCATTGACTTTAGTTCTGATATCATTGCATCTAATTTCACGTCAGAATCTAGGCATGGGCAGTTGAAAAGGGAAACATACCAGGATCGGGCCAGAAGGTAGGATCAAATTTCCAGTCCCCCTGGTTGGGCCAATGGAAATAATCACAAACAATCAGATCAAGAGGCAATTCTCGTCGCCTGTACTCTCGAGCCACCTGCAACAGCTCCTCCTGAGTTTGGTAGCGAAGTTTGCACTGCCAGAACCCTAAACCATATTCTGGCATCATGGGAACACGGCCAGTGACGCCGGTGTATGCCTGGATAGCCTCAGCAGGAGACTCACTAGCGATAACCCAGTAGTCTAGGACATCGGTCGAGTATGCCTCGAATGTGGTAGTGAGGGTGCTGAAAACTGCTCGACCAATTCCAGGGTTATTCCATAGGAGGCCATATCCAAGGCTGGACAAGGCAAAAGGCACACTAGCTTGTGAGTTTCTATGGGCGAGTTCCAGGTCGGCACCTTTAAGGTTCAAGAAGGGCTGCTGATACTGTCCCATACCGTAGATACGTTCATTAGGGTCTTGAGATTCGAACCGCATCTTGAGGTGGTAGTCAGAAGAACCCAAGCGAGGCTTCCACTCTCGGGCCTGGATTCTAAGCGAGCTGCACTTGGGATCGAGGACATCGAGGCGGTGACGAGCATACTCCTCCAGCAAGACCTTTCCAGTCTTGGCGTTGGAAATCACAATCTTGCCACGACGGCTGATATCGGCTTTGATATTGCCGTTGGTGATTGAAGCCGAGTTTCCATGGATAGCAATATCGGGAGTCAAGACCGGCGGCTGTTCAGTGAGAGCCCAGGGACGTTCGGGGAGAGTTGCTAAACAAGTGGCCCGCACACGAAGGGCGTTGGGTCCCCATGGCTCAATGTAGACTATCTCTTCATCAAACCGGAATCCAAGACGAGCGTTGTTGTCGTTGGTAAAGGCAGGGTCAGGTCTGGTGCCATACTCTTGATTGCCCTGCTTAGAAGACATTTTGCTTTGTAAGAATCGGGTTTTGGATCTTTGGTCTGGAGATGACCCCTCGAGAACACCTCAAGGTACAGCTTTATAAATACCAAGAATTATGGTTTAACGGCGAGTGACCAATAGTAGCTGATCATGATATTAGGCAAAATAGCCTGCATAACCCCCCTCCACCACTCGAGAGGACGAACAACGGGAAATGGCCCCCACAGAAACTCGTCATCTGATAGCTTCAGCTGCGGGGAAAGATTGCTCAGTAATGAACCGATTGTAGATAGAGTGGTCTTGGTGTTGTTTGATACAAGGCCTGATATAGAACCATACATTGAATCAAACCAAAACCTCTCGAGCTGGGGGGGCACCTGGAGCAAAATGGCGGAAAGCTTATTACAACTATTGGTGCACAGCAATGAATGTTCACGCTTCTTACCGCCCCCATGCTTGACCTCTCTGGTGAACCATGTGTCCATGAAAATGGTCAGCCCTTACTGAGATGCCTGATACGTGGCCGGTGCGAACCTTTCAATTTGTTGCAAGCCGTGAAAACAATTTTGACGTTAAACGGCAGGTGATAGGCCAGAAAAGCAGTTATCGACCCAGCTGCAAAATCTCTGACCGAGTAACCGCTGATGCTAGGATCGACTGGGCTGAAAGTGCCTTGAGAAATGAAAGACAAAGAGTGGCTTGAGGCTTGAGGCCATCCAGACTTTGTAAGTGACTTACCTCAAGCGTGAATAAAGCTTTGCTCGCTTCCGCATTATGCTTGGGACGATTCCATGTGACCTCCAGGCGGCCCTCTTCCCATATCATTCAATTCAACTTGAAGATCTTGACAACATCTTAAACTGCAATCATATCTTATTCATCTGCGTGACTTTACCGATATTGCAACAAACAATTTAACTCCGGAAAGCGTTCACAACTACAATTACTTCTAGGTCCAAATTGACACCAATCTCTTGGATGACAACTAGACAAAGTACAGACATATAACTTCCTCATTCATGGGCAAAGAAGATACCAGGAATGCTGACCTCGGGCAAAGACTCGATTGGTGCAACAAAATGGCTGGGAATTATTTGCCACGCCTGGTCCATTTGGGAGGATCTTGAGGGTCATCACTCGGATGCTGGACAAGCTCAATAACATCGCCATCGCTACCGCCATGGTCAACAAGGTGTTCGAACAGGGCCAGGCATGTCCTTTGAGCAGAATTAAGCTATGGGAGCGGGGAAGGAACAAGATTGTTTGTGTTGTAGTGATTGTGTGTTGTAGTCTAAGACTGTTATGATGATACCGAAGGGAAAAGATCGGCTCTTCCAGAGCGATTATGATACACTACAATTATGTGATCTATAGAGGTCCTTATCGAGCTAACCTGCGCCATTGTCCCCCTGGTTCTATGGGGGTGGCATCGGATGAATGACCGGGTTACAGTATCAGCGCGGTAAAACATGAACCACTACGTACTTTCACCGGCGATTGGTAGATGACGTAACTCAGATTTCATTGAATTTACAAGTCGGGAAATTTTAGCCTGAATCTTGTCCCCTTTCGCGGAGCCAAAACGAGGGGAAACGCAGGGACCGTAAAGATGGTAATTCATTGGCTATATCTGAAGCAGGGAATCTATAGAGAGACAAAAGCTTAGATTCTTCAAGTAGCATCCTCTGTATAAAAGATCACCTCCGCAATCTTCTACATGCCAAAATTGGATTCTGGCAGTGAGAAACTCGTCAACTACGGTAGGTTTATGCATCACCCATTGTTTCAAGCCTCCATCTAACATCGCAAGACAGAAGTGTAATCATCATGGCATCCAACCACCTTCCCGTTATTCAACCTATCCCTTTGCAGACAGGCTCTCCAGAATATGAAGCTCACAGGGCCTCTCTGCTCGAGGACTTTGCCAAGAAAGTCCCAGAAGAACTGCGTCTGCAACAAGATATCATCAACAACCCCCCAAAGAATGTCACTGGGATTCCCAAATCCTGCGGCATACTCTCAGATGAAGAGCTCGAGATTACGGAAAACTATGACGCTACAGCACTGGCTGCTGCTATCGCCTCCAGGCAGTTTGCCGCTGTTGCTGTGGCCACTGCCTTTGCGAAAAGGGCTATTATTGCTCATCAGCTCTCTTGCTGCTTGACAGACTGGTTCATGGATGAGGCTCTAGAGCGCGCCAAGTCCCTCGATGACCATCTTTCTTCTACGGGCAAGACCGTTGGTCCTTTGCATGGCGTGCTTATCAGCCTCAAAGAGCATATGCCAATCGCAAATCACTGGTCTAATGTCGGCTATCTCGCTACTCGCAAGCTGGACGACAAAGATTGCCATATGACAGCGATTCTTCGCAAAGCTGGAGCTGTCTTTTACTGCAAAACCAACCAACCTTAATCCGTTATGCATCTCGAAAGCACATCACCTTCGGGACGTACACTGAACCCCCATAACATTCAACTCTCGTCTGGAGGATCGACTGGTGGCGAAGCTGCTCTCATTGCACTCCGAGGCTCTGTTCTGGGAGTAGGCACAGACACTGGCGGAAGCGTTCGTGGGCCAGCAGGATTTTGCGGCATCTACGGCCTCAAGACAACCTCTTATATATTCCCCACAAAGGACTTTCTAGCCGGAGGTTTCGCTGCTGAACTCAACGTGCTTGTCTCTGCTGGCCCCATGTGCACGACGCTTCGAGATGTGGACCTCCTCATGTCCGTCGTCTCCAACTCTCGTCCTTGGCTGACTGATCCAAGACTTGTCCCTATCCCTTGGACTGGGAGCTCAACGGGGAAGAAACCCTTCAAGATTGGCCTCATGATGAATGATGGTGTCATCACGCCCCAACCCCCAGTAACAAAGGCGTTGGAATGGGCGTTTGAAAAGTTGGCTTCCAATGGTTTCGACGTCAAGCATTTTCAGCCCTATGGAACAGAAGAGGCGATCAAAAACATCCGCCTTGCGTATTGGCCCGACGGAGGCAAGACAACCAAGAAATATCTGGAGGCCAAGCAGGAGCCAATGAATCCTTTGACAAAATGGATCATCAAGGACGCCGAAGGTCCTGGACTGGACGCTGATGGTATCCTCAAACTGCGTTTGGCTCGTGATGATTTCAGGTGTCGGTTCGCCGAGCATTGGCAATCCCAAGATGTCGACATTGTTGTTTGCCCTGTTTTCGTGGGGCCGGCATGCACCCATCAGACAGCATTTTACTGGAACTACACCGCCTTGTGGAACTATGTTGACTATCCTGGCCTGGTGATGCCCACGCCCATCAAGGCTGGTCCAAAGGGAGGTGAGAACTATGCAGAAGATAGTGTTCCCTTGAGCAAGGACGAGGAACATGTGAGGCAGCTTTGGGCTGAGGGAGACTTTGAGGGAGCACCCATCAACTTGCAGATTGTGGCGAGAAAGTATCATGACAATGATTTATATGTGGCTACTGTCGAAATTGACCGGGTCTTGAACCAGAGTAACTAGGTGGTATCGCCCACTCTTGAGCCTTAGCAACTCATTCTAATTATTCTTTATTATACTGGCGATAGCCTTCACAGATGGCCTGTAATAGAGGGTGGTGTTATACATGATCTGTTCGCAAGGTCAAAAACCACGTCCCTCATGTCATCGTTGGATGTGGTATTGAACGTGAATACCAGACATGAGATAGTCTTTTATCCTTACGACTGCTGCTGAGTGCCTCATCTTCCCCGTCAGCCCTGGGGAGATGAAACGAACAACAAGACGGCAAGTCGACTGCTTTAATGTCTTATGTTTCAGCTACGACACCAAATCGAGTATCTTCTCACGCTAAATGTATCACTATTTAACATCTCTCTTTAAAACGTACTTGCTGCAGCACGGACTTTCTTGTTACAGCTAGTTAATTTAATCAATACATCACAAGCTTCGAGAAACCCAACGGAAACAATTAGTACCAAACATTGCCTGAGACCCAGGTCGAGTTACCGTGGTTACCAGCTTGTCTGTGTTCTGCGCTATATAAACTATAAGCCTGAAATCGCCTACTGCTGCAAACACTTCTCCATGGCTCACACTATCCGCAGTGCCACCAGAGACGCCTTCCTACGCTTGCCTGATGAAGCCTGCATCCAGGTGATGTCGAAATTTTTTTCATCTTCTGAACACAGCCGAAGCGAATGCACGAATCAATGACAACTCTGTTTAGTCGAGCGGGAGTGACTGGGTGTATGGTGAAATCTTCTAGATCCAGCGGTTATTCCTTGCCTCAGAGGCATGTTCAGGCGATGCATCAGGATATTTGAAAGGACAGTTATTAAGACATCTTTAACAGTGTTGACGACTCCCTGAGATATGGCAAGGTTCACGACATAGGTAGCTATGCCGGCTTTTTGGGCGTGACAGGGCCAATCCAGTAGTACTGAAAAGACGAGAGTATATATTATGACACCAGCGGCGACGGCGTAAATATCGAGCTTTAAACCATTTTTGGGAATCAGACGATAGTAGAATACGCGGATAGCTAGCTTGACCAACGTTGGAGGCCAGGCGCAAGTAAGAGCTAGCACCAGCAGTAGTTGCAGAAGGTAAAAGGTGGGTTATTTGTAATGCGAAACTTGACACAATATAAGGATGGGTAGAGTTACGTTACGATATCCTTGAACCTGTCCGTGTACAGTCAGCAGGCCCGGACCAGGGTTCGAGAGGACTTCCAAATTCATAACCTTGGGCTTTGAGGTCAGCGAATATAACGATGCCCTGCCCATTGACGACATCTGTACCGGTATATATCGTAGGGAGAAGAGACATCTTCAGCTTTGGGGAAAGTTGATAGTAAAACTTGGCTACCAGCCGGTAGACTGCGGACATAAAGGCAAGGTTGGCCAGAACGGGATTGAAGCCACCATCGACGCAAATCCTACTTGGGACATAATGGTAAGAGGCCTCAAAGGTGAACTTAACCGGAATCTTGGATGCTGCCCCGTTGGTGGTTTCGATAATAGTTACGTCCTTGACTGGTGTACCCAGGGTTTTAGTGAACTGGGCGATGGTGAGCTCTTGCTCAGTCAGGGGAAGAGGGTCGCTGGATCTCATGTCACCCCTCGGCCCGTGAGGAGTAGCAGTTGTTGAGCTTGCCATTGTTGATGGTTTGCGGTCCCTTGTGATGATTGGCTTTTAGAACGAATTATTGTCGGTAGAAAGTGCAATGTCGAATCACCGATGTATTGGAATACAGGGAGAGAAACTATGCAAAGCTCTTCATGCCCTGGATATATTTATCCAGTCCTTTCATAACTAGGACAGTGCAGTAACGCGGATCCCTAGGGAAATGAGAAAAGACAGCACCCCCAGTTACCAACAAAGGTTCGAACAAGCTATCCAGCATATGCACCCCTAGTCTTCCGGACTTGCTAAGCCATCAGGCTACTTATAATATGAGACCTGGCAAATTCATGATCGTGTAGTGATGCTTTAACCATCATACTTGCGAAGCAATATTAGGTGATTTAAAAAACGGCAGTGTGAGGAGAAATTCTTTAGCTCTATAGGATAGATAGCCTATATAGAAAGGTTATCCCTTTCAACAGTAATAGGATACATCTCATAATCCTGCATACCCCCTTCTCCACGCTCCACTTCCCTCTCCCTCACCCTCTCCTCACGTACTTCCGTGACCTTTGGTTTGGCAATTATCCATTGCTCATCGATAGGGCCTTTATAGTCGGTGGATCGTCGAGAAATAGAAGACGCCTCATCATCAACAGGTCGTATGGCAGACATACCAAAACTGTCGAGATCGTTCTTGGGCCTTTTAGTGCCACGTGATCCAAAGGTTATATTCCCAAGAACACCGGGCTTTTTTGAACTCGAATGGTGGGCGTCGTTATTTCCAGCATTATTGGTACCGGCTGATGACCATGGGCCAATGGGTAGCCATCGGCCTGCCATAGATAGTAGGGGCTTGAAGGTGGGAAGAGAGGTGCAGACAATAGCGGAAGCTATCTCAATCAGGGTCCATATGACAACAGGCACGGTATCATCTGTACTGTTAGAAGGAATCTCTGTTGCAATAGAATGTTTAGACTTACAAGTTTGGTCGACTGATTCTCGTAGTGTGGTAAGAGAATGGAGACGCAGTATACTAGCCAAACACGCACTGATAAAATTAGTCTTTGACGGTCAAGGGCCAAGTTCAGACTTGTACTTACAACAATCCTATACCAAACATGAGGATGATAACCACCTTCTTCTTCCAGTTGAGCTGCAGCTGGATTAGTTCCGGAATGGGAACAAAGAAGATAGCAAAGTCCTGTATGATACCAATAATGGCCGCTGCAAAACCAATTACATCGGTATCAAGGCATTTCCCCTCAACATTCTGGTCCCAAACAGCCCGGATCGGAGTGCACTGGAATGTGCATAAGAAAAAGAATACCAAGCCAGGAACGACGGTGCATATTAATATTCCCCACGCCCATTTTCTGTACCTTGGGGTAGTAAATATGCGGGCGTAGAAGGCAAGCATGGCCAGCTTGGACATTGTCTGGATCCAGACATACAGCAACGAGGTTCCGTAGAACATCTGTGAAGCAGATTAGCAAAAGCGGCAAGCAAATCTTGGCGTCGATGCTAACCTTGAGGATAGTCTGTGCATTCTTTGGGTCAATGTCCCAGTAATGTTGGCCGTAGCCTAGCTGTGTACCTGAAAAGATCCATGGTTAGTCGGGTCAGAGGCAGAACCTTGAAAAGCTTACTTGGGAACTGGATAATAACAAAGCCCGTCATCAAACCCTGCCATTGGTTCGTTAGCCACGAGTTGAAAGGGACGGCAAAGGTTTGAACATACCGCTGTTAGGAACGCTGCCCAGTCATCCCACCATAGTTTCCTGGTGATTTTTATCCTCAAGAATGCTCTCAGGAGGGTGATGGGTATGACGACGGATATGCATGCAATCGCGGTGGTTCTGATTTCTTGACCGCGATCCTGCTTGGGATAATCACGACATTGCGGCTGGGTAGCTTCGGCGACAGCTTGGCAGATTGATTAGCTATGAAGTCGAGGAACGAAACTAGGTCGCTCACTTATCTGCTCTTGAAAGGTACACGAATCCCGAACGCATTTGTTTATCTCTCTCTGTATGGGCACATTGGGACATAGACAGGCGGAGGAATTGTTCAGGTCACACTTGGCCTTTGACAGAGCGTCGAGAAAGCAGGGCAACTGGAGAACCAAACCGTCAGTTAAGAGATAGATTACTCCAAGATCCTCTTTTCCTTCTTACCGAGCAAGGAGGGAGCTTAGACATGGCATCTGCTGGACTCTGGCCAGCCGCCAATGGAAGATAGAAGAATCCGTAGGTGCAGACAAGGCACCAAGCGACAAGTCGCATCATGGCCCTGAAGCCCATATCGTGTGGCAAGAGGATCTGCGCCAGGATAACCTTGCTCGAGTAAAGAGATTGGAGGGTAGAGATGCGTTAAGTACTTGAGCGACACAGGGGGTCAAAGCCGTGCCCGCTGTTCCATGCATGGCTGAACCCAATTCCGATAACGTAACAAGGAGAAATGTGCATTGACGTTACCAAAGAGCTGGATGAGGCTTGAGAGCCGTGGTAGGGAGTTTAAAATGAGTGGCTGCATGGTTTGCACTATGGATGTCAATCGCACAGACTGGTTCTAGCCGTCGGAGGAAGTTTCCTGAGAGCCAATAACATTCCTTGCTAAAGTTCCAAGCACAGACAGGGTCTGGAAACACTCGCGTGGAACACTAGCCAGGCTTTCTGGCAGTTGGCCACCTTTTGATGAGAGACTCTGAGGCCATCTCAAGGGCGTAGACAACTGGCAAAGACTAGTATCACTATGCTGCTCTAGCAAGTATAGAAGCAAGTGAAGATGCAGAAACTGCCCTCTTAGACCCTGGAGATCTGCAGGCGCTGGAACAATTCGAGCACGGGAAGGAGAAGCAGAGAGGGCCGCGTTCTGGACCATGCGCCTATTCGCCTCGAGTCAGATCCCGACGGAACGGATCTAGGCTTCACATTGCACGGATCCGATTGGAGATAAAACGAGAGCAGGCTTGGCACTAGACACTAGAAAGTTTAGTGATCGATAGGAGGCGTCTGCCATTAGTTTTTGTTGCCCCTTGCAGCCACATTCCCGGAGCTATCTCCTTGAGACCCTGAACTTTTACTGGCAAATCAAAATCGTCTAATACGACCTTGAACTCAAAGGATTTCCCCTTTTGACGGGTTCTTGTGGTGAATATTTAAGTTCAATAGCCAACTAACTTAACTATTACTAAAGATTTACTCATCTTGCAAAGAAGTCGAAAGCGCCCCCATTGTGACGGTTGAGCAAGGAGCGTCGTAGATTGAGGGCTTGACAAAGTCCACAAGAGGCTTAGTACCCTTGCCCAACTCAATCAACGTCCTGTAGTTGGGATCGAACTTGGGCCAACCAATCTGAGCTAGACCAGATGAAGGGTTGTTGCTGAAAGAAAACCATGCGTGCTGCATCATCTTGGTGAGCTTCTTCTGGTCCGCCGAGGGTGCGATCCCGCTAACATCGCCCGAGGCACCAAAGATCATGTGTAGATCTACGCCGTGATACGCGCCGCTGGTAGGGAACAACCTTGTGTTGTCCCAGTCAGCCAAGTATCGGTACGCCCATGAGGGTACGCCGTGATCTCTTCGCGCTTTGACCTGGTAGGACACAGGACAGGTGAAAGACTCGAGAAGGAAGGACTCGACCTGGGCGTCGGTAGGGGTGACCCCATTGCCGTAGGCGGGGATGCGGTAATAACAATCCTCATTATCGTTATGGCCAAACAGGATAGGAACTTTGGCAAAGCTTCCAGCCTTGGTTAGGTTAACGTAGTCGGAGAAGACAACCTCGCCGTCAGGCTTGGGATAGAATGGCGGGATCGATCGAAGAACACTGGAGCTGGAAGCAGGCCTGATGGCAGCAGCCGCTGTCTTTATATCCTCCCAGTCAGCCTCACGCATGCAAGCCATTACATCGCCGGACGTATCACAGCCAACAGCAGAAACGACCGAGTCCCAATTCTTCTCCTGGACACTGGCAGAGTTGACAGGGAAGCTAAACGCATTTCCAGAGGGAGCAATGATGCCGTTGACGATGGGGTCCTTTCTATAGGCATACGTCCAGTAGTCGACAGCCACGCCGCCAGAAGACTGACCAGCGATGGTGATCTTTGAAGGGTTACCACCGAATTTCTGGATGTTGTCGCGAATCCATTCGACAGCAGCTCGTTGATCACGCAGTCCGAGGTTCTGCTCGCCGCCAGCAACACCAGGAAAGCCAAAGATGTTGATGCGATAGTTGACGGTAATAACAACGATGTCCTCGGCATCGGCAAAGTACTTGCCATTGTAGAATGGGCTGTGGGTGTTTCCAATAGCAAATCCTGCACGATCAGCCTAGTCTTATAGCAAGGTCGCTCAAGAACTTACGTCCACCATAGAAAAAGACCAGCACAGGCTTGTCTGATTTTGCAGAATTGGGTGTGACCTTGGACCAGATGTTGAGGGTCAGACAATCTTCACTCTGGGGAGTCCCCGCGGCGCTGGCAAAGTAAGAGATGATCTGCTGGGCCTGAGGTGTCATATCCGGGTAGTCAACCCTTTTGCTCGCCGACAAAGGGCAGTCAAAGCCGAACTTTGCCGCCTCAAAGGGCTTCCTCGAGTACGAGGTGATGCGCTGCGGAGGGGCAAACCTCAACTCGTCCACAGGGGGCTTCGCATAAGGGATGCCTAGATATTCAACGACGCATGCCGAGTTGTCTGCCACATGTCCAGTGATGGGCCCATTGGACGTGTCGACGGTGATGTGCGAGGACGGGTTGCACTTGGGCGCCGCAGCAGCAAGACTTGCCCAGAGAGCAAACGCCGACGTCCACTTGACCAGATACATGATGAGTTGTAGACTTGGCGTGAACGAGGCCACAGGGAATCTTGCAACTTAACGCGCGCAGATTAGACATCAGTGCGCGTCTTCCGAAGCCCACACGTTCGCGATGGCGGTCTGCCACACCCCTGCATCAAATGACAGGGCCGGACTGTAGAGAACTCGTTTATCCTTTCTAGCTTGGGAAGTTGTCTCCGCTAACCGGGCCGGAGCTATGGCCAAGAGAGGATGTTCGCTAGACTCGCTAAGGACACATCGTCAGCCCTGCCGGGTAAGCGATGGTTTCGAGGCTCTGCAAAGACCAAAGCACATATTGTATTCTACAGTGGTCTTGTAAAACGGTAGAGAACTGTGCTGCCAACTTCTCTCGTAACTAGAGCAACAGTAACAATGCTCGACAGATGCGTGGATTTATCTGCCGTTGGGCTCGATAATCAGGACTGAAAGCTATACATCATTGTTTCAGGGCTTTTCGATATTACGGAATATATCATGCGGTACTTAGTGCGTAATAAACCTGGCCTATAGTGGTATCCGCGCGACGACCTGGCAGCATATACCTCCTGAAGACGCTTGAGACGAGACACAACGCGAAGGGCATCGAGCCGATCAAATTGAAGATGCCCTCTACCGTCCTCAACGTGATTCACAAGGAAGTTGAACTTGACCATCCCGTTTCCAAAGCATTGGATATTAGCAATGAGAGGGAGAGCTTTCCTGGAACGAAACGATATCTGTAGGATCAGATGATTGAGACCGCACACGCTGATACATAAAACAGTTGCCTCGATAATATATCCAATTCCACGGTTTAGAGTACACCAACAAGACCTATCAAATCACAGATGCAGAAGCATTTAAAAGTCCTAGTTTCCCCAACTGTACGAACTTGGTCTCCCATGCATGCTGTTCAACCGCATGACGTGGTCAAACTATAAGATGACGGTGCTGCCTTATATTTGCTAAGAGCTGCAGATAAAGAACGAAGATAATTGTAGAAGATCTCCTTAGCGAATATATCTGTATATAAATTCCGCTTCGGGAGGCTCTCAAGGCCATCAGTCCATCCGGCGACGAGGACTTGATGCTACGCTTGCGTTCTGAGATGGAGCCAAAAGACAAGCCATCAGAAGGCACTAAGTAGCCGCTGGTCTTTATGTACCAGGATGCTGGTACAGGTCTCGTTCGCGTATGGAAGAAATCCTCACTCTTGGATGGTCCCCTCACCCAGACGTTGAATGGAGAAAGTCTAGAATGCAGGCTCCTGGCCTTCTTGCAAGCAACTCACCACGACTACACAGCGACTTTCATGGTTCGTTTGAAGCGCTGGAAGCAAAAGGCGGATATGACAGTGAAGGTTGGCTGGCTAGGCCACCTCATCAACGCGGCTGCGTTCTAAAGTCCCTCAAACGTTGTGAGTGTCTTACCGCAACGGCTGATGTGAGGGACGATGAGCCGTATGCCGACGCATTCGCAACACTGAATAGTATGTACGACCTTGCGTTGTTTTTGAGGAAGACGGCAATATCTTTACCAAAGACAAGTTGGGCCGTACTGCACTACAAGGCGCTGCTCAAGTAGAACGCCTTGAGGCTATTCAGAAGATCAAATCTCTAGTAGACGACAGAACAACCGTTGTTGCCCAAGAAGACGACAGAGGGACGCTACTATGCTGTACTGCTTGCTACTGCAGAGCTACTCGCCACATTATACTCTAGTCATCCATGGAATTAGACCAGATGTTGAGCATGGTGAAGTTGCGGTAGAGGAGCCACTAAACACCAGCATTGAACAAGAAAAAACAAATGAGCCCAGGAATAGGACACGTGTTACCGGGAGCTTTCTTGTCAATTTACCCTTTTAATAACGAAATAATTTACCAACATAACCGTCCAGATAGTCTATCGGTTCAAACCACGAGTCTAAAATGAGGCGCGCGAGAGCGGAAGCTTTAGTGGTGGCATCTTCGAGCTCGTCAGGCTCGTACACGGAGTCAAGTTCTGCTGTCGATACATTGGATCACATCACGAGGAAAAACACAAGCCGTATCAGTGGGAACCAAGCGGGCGCTGCATATAATGACAGGAAGAAGGTTGATCACCGAGAACCGTGTCATTTGATCTATAGATATGTACAAGACCTCCTAGAAATGTGTCTCGTCGATATAGCAAGCGGCACCAATCGCCCTTGTAGCGCCAGTGTCGTGCTGTGTGAAACCTAGCTTCTGGCATCTTGAGCACGGCGTCTCAAGTCGATGATTTACTTATGGGCCTAACACTTGCGGTCTTGCAAAATCGGGACACCAGATGATCAAGCAAAATTGTCTATAACCTACCTCTTGTTACCAATTTCTTCTGATCCACGTTGGTCATACTCTACCCTTACATGATACTACGCGCCCTACCTATAGAGTTGATAACTCTAATCCATGGCGTCCTGTGTCGATGAAGCTTCTCCGCGATCGACCGTTTCGGACGATAGATAGTCGTCCTCGGTCTGGATTTCGAAGACCTCAGCCAACCTGTCTTCGACGCTCAGGCCGGGTGGCATAGGCCCATAAGAAGGCCGGGTGTCCTTGTCCCATCTCCCTGCCCACTCCTGGATGCCAAGATGTTTCGTTTCGTTGACCAAGGTATTAACATCTAATGCAAGCCCCATGTCGAAATCGCTCCGCAAGATGGGCGAGGTTTGGTTCAGCAGATGCTTGAAAGCTTCCACCTCTTCATCTTTCATCATTCGATCATATAGATTATTCCATGTGCTCGGACCCAAGCCAAAAGCCCCGTTTTGCCTCAACTGCTTGAGGGCCTGTGCCCACGCAATCTCTTTTTGTACAAATTGCTGAAATAGATCCGTGAAGTAGTCTCGGTAGGAACCTGCTTCAAGGACCAAAGTAAACGACTCAGCCGGTATGCCCGCGTCTGTGACGGCGAGCGCATCAAGTAGCCATCGGGCTATGTCTCGACACAGTTCTCTTTTACTCAGAGTATGTCTCATGTCCCGTCCAAGATCAAGGTAGGCTTCACGTCCAAATTGAAAGTAGGATGTCACGTGGAAGAGGATAGGTTCAACTCGTTCAAAGGAACCCAACAAGTTAACACGGCGCTCAACTCGGAGTAAGGGATTCTCTTTAAAGAAAGGGACAAGGCCTTGAATGTGAGTTGACGGCGAGTTGACTGACGGTAGATCCTCATGTAATACGAGACTCCGAAGGCAGGTACGCTGGTCGGGGGAAAGGCGTCGTTGAAGGAATCGAATAGCACTAGCAGCTGCCGAAAATCGAATCTTCTCCCGGCAACGAGCGCCGGAACAGAGGGAACTTGGTATATCCTGCTCGTAATCCTCATAGACGCTAGAGGGAGTGTAGTGCCACATATTGGGAAGCTCCCATAGATGACCAAGTCCGAACACACTCATGACATTCTTTAGTTCGGACTCGGACGGAATCGCCCAGTGCTCGAACCGAAGGTTCACAAACTCCTGTGCTGGGTTGGCTCCGACCCAGCCAGGAAAGGTCTTCAACACCTGGTTGTTGAGATGGGCAGGTTTGTTCTCGGCCATCAGCCGCATAAGATATGAAATAGCCCCTTCAAACTCCCAGAAGCATCGATACCAGGATCCCGAATACTCAGCTGCATGCTCGGCGTTTAATTTGTAAAACCCGCCGTAAGACGCGTATCGGTTAGGAGCACCTGGCTCAGCATTCATCTCCCGCAGATAGGCATGCAAACCCAGAAACTTTAGGATGGCGTGACATCTCTTGGGTTGTAGCTGCCTGGTTCGGTTTACGTCCGTCGATACAGCTTCGGTCGCATCCATCTGTGAGTTGTCTTGAGGTATAGCTTCGTTGTCATCGATATCGTCGAACTCGGTCAGGCGATGCTGATGCTCATCTCTTTCGTATGCGAGCTGCGGCCCAAATTTGGGAAACTTCGAAGCAAGCTGAGTATGCATATCGGGAGTCAAAGATCTGGCGAGGTGTATGGCAAAGTCGGACTCGAGAACGTGGTAGAAGGTAGTGACGAGGTTAAAACAGCCGGCCAAGCTTCGCCAGTCCGGACGGTAAAGCGTAGTGAACTTGATGGTGTTAATGGATAACGGAAGATGTCTAGTATCGTTGGCGATGGTGCGACACGTGTACATGAGGGAGAGCTCGATCGGGCCATTGTTGACGGCAGTCTTGAGTTTGTCGGATTCGGCGTCGTAAACGTATCCGCCATCGATTTTGAAGTACTCGGAGAAGATCTGCTGTCGCAGCTCGGCGGGCAGGCTGACAAGGTGAGCTTTGGCAGCCATGGCAATGGTGCGGTCGTAGAGTGGAAGAGTGTTGGGGGGAGAGATTTTTAGGCGAGGCACGGGGGGGCTGGGGGGTTTTATAGCGCGGGCAGCCACTGAGTTTGGGCCCTGGAAACATTCAAGTTGCGGGGTATGAGTCACGCACGTCACGTAACACGTTATGTATGTATAGGTATATAAATAGAGTAGATAAAAAGTAGGCCTGAGAATAAAAAAGAGGGTTTGCGGTTATAGCGCGGGTTATGAATGTAAAAAATCAATATCATCTTCTTAAAGAAGAGTAATTGATATGACAGTATAAGCCCAGG
>JAJJWO010000659.1:0-11547 GCA_021655895.1 Fusarium sp. NRRL 66739 | reverse complement strand
GGTGAGTGGGCATGACAGATATATATATAGATGTTATGTCTAGTATCGACAGAGCTCTGGGGCGCACCTCGTCAACTGCTTGTTATTTCAAAAGTTTAGTTTAAACAAAATTGCCAAACGTCGAGTTTGTTTAATTCAATACAATTTCAGCCGAGGTTTAACTAGCTTATTCAGATCAGTGCTTTGTGGTGTTGTGAATACCACGAGCGAACCCCTAATTCAAGGACATAATACATAGATACGCAGTCATGATTGGCAACTTGCAACTTCAACATCATACTAATATGTCATTGAAAATGTCATAACAAAAAAGAATATTATTTTTATACATTCCCCAAATACTGTGGCTTTGCTCGAAACGCCTCGTCTTCTTCCCATCAGCGACGTTCCTTCGTATAATCAGCCCCTTACCCGAGCAAACGACACGCTCTTCTTTTTTTATACACCGTAGAATTCGATATTATCATGAACCGCAACGTCTGGGGTATCAGGGCTGGGCAATCGTTGGAGAAAAAAAAGAAAAAGAAAAATAAAGCTCTCAAGTCCGAAATAAAAAACGCCAACACCCGTTATGCAGCTGCTGTGTACGTAAAAACCCGATGCGTATGTATGTCTCTTTGTTTGTTTGTACATGGACCTCTTCAGGGCCTTAATGTCACATCTCCTTCATCGTCGCTGACGTCCATGTCTCCATCGCTGAGCTCACCTCGCGCCGCTCGTTGCGCCAGGTCTCGTTCCGAGTAGATCTCTTGCTTTCTAGTTGCGGCCTGTCGGAGACAATCAACGTAGGTCGTGAACTTGACGATTTCGCGGAGTAGATATGCGCTCTTGCGCTCCCAGTTGGCCATGGCCTTCACCGCGTTGCTACCTCTAGGGGTAAACGCCAGAAGCATCGGGCTACGGAGCTGGTTGTGCGTCTGTAGCTCTGCCTCGATACCCTTGACATAGGCATCCAGAGTCTGAAGCTGCTCTGCTTCTTGTTGGTTGCTAGGGCGCATGCTTTGGGTTGGTGGTGCCCATTCAGCAATGTGAATGCGATCGCCTGGCAGTTTACCACGTCCGCTGTTGTTGGTAAAGGCACCGGCAACGTGGTCAAAGCTGGAATTTCGGAAACTGCCGCTGTTGACACTCGATCTTCGGCCATGCGCGGCGCTGCTATTCGGACGAGAGGTTTTGCCTGTTGTCGTCGTTTCGTTGATGGCCGAGACCAAGGCATTGTTGACGATGGCCTCGCTCCATCCATACTCGATATTGCTGATGCCGCCAGTCAGAGGGTGGGTGCTCAGTCGAGCACTCCAATAGTTGGCCGTGGTCACAAACTCCTTGCAAATCTCGGGAGTGCCGACTTGGAATAGGTGAACAGCACCGTTGGGGAGACTCAGAGCCCAAACATGCGGGCGTGCGCGTGAGTAACCTGGCGGCGGAAGAGCAGACGCGAGAGTCTGTCTGAGGCTAAAGGTGCCCAAGTTGGTTGCATTGTCTTGCCAGTTACCGCCGCCAACGATGGCAGGACCAGCGTTTCTGCCACGGTTCTTCTGGCGCATAGACTTGTTGGGCTGGAACGAGAACAGATTCAACTGCCCCTTTTGGATAACAGCAAATACCTCGGACCAATTCCTGGCCTTGGCCTTCTTATCGACACCATCCAAGTGATGTTTGTGCGTGACCATTCCTTCCTTGACCCATGGTGGTCCAGCAAGCTCAAGAGACTCGTCTTCGAGAAGCTGTGCCGTTGGGATCTCTGAACTCATGATAGAGTGAGTACCATCGTTGTAAGCGTCTTCATCCCGGATAATGGCTTGGCTCAGAGCGTTTGCAAAACCAATCGATTGCTGATAGTCGCCGCGGGGCATCGCCGAGCCAAAGGAATCCTGCGAGACAGATGTCTGAGTCCTTCCCAGTGATTGTCGGCTCCAACCAGCCGAGGAGGCAGCAGGGCTCCAGAGAGAGTTTCCATCGTCAAAGCTAGTACGACTGGAAGAGAAGCCGTTGCGATTCATACCAGGACGAGACCGGCTCTTGGAAGCCCATCTTGCTGTGTTAGTTCGGCCATTCTCATTGATACGACCGCGAACCGACAGCTGGCTTTCCGATGGAGCCTTGCTTAGAACACTGGGCGTCCTCTTGAGCATTCCCATCACAGACAAGCCTCCACTGTTTGAGGGTTGCAAGCTCGGGTTCTTCTCAGCCTCGGCACCAAACAAGGGCAGACGTTCTTCTTTGATAGACGTATAGATTCCCTTGAGAACAGTCTCGATCTGCTCCTCCCAAGCCTTCTTCGTACCGTGGAACTGCGACTTAACCAACGGGCCGCAGTCTTCAACACCCTCTGCAGTTAGAGTGCCAGAATCTGCACGTGGTGGGGGCCTGAACGAGTTTCTGAAAGACCTTCGATCATGCTCAGGGGGGTGTTCCGGGTTCTCGCCCGCGAGAGCGTTCTTGTCTGGAAGAATACTGGGACGGTGGAAAGCATCTGGTGCCGCTTCTTCGACGGCCTGCAAGATGGTTGTCATTGTATTCTTGACGAATTGACTGCGAGTCATCTTCTGCTCAATATCAGCCAAGTGGAGGTCGGTATTGAGTAGCATGATCGAGTAGCAAATGGTGTGGATCACATCTATTACAAGTTAGCTGAGAAGACAGACGAATAGTATATGGACTTACCAGTTGCCTTGAACCCATGGTTGGGGTTGCAGTCACACCATCTCTTAGAAAAGGCCACCAGAATGCGATCGACCTGCTGAGTTTCTGCGCGGAATACCAATCGCCCACATACTTGCCGTAGAGCATGAACAATGCTCTGGCTAGTAAAGTCATATAGCTCCATGTAAGCTTGCAGTGTACGTTGCCTGATTGGACCTTCTTCACCCATCCACGAGGCGGCCTTCTCCTTCTGAATAAAGTCCTCGTTACCATCGTAGATCTTCTGTGCCTTTTGGCGGTCATCCTCAGTTGGATCACCAATGACAAACTCGGGTTCATCAATGCCTTTGTTCTTGATAGCATCAAAGTTGCCTTGTACCTTGGGACTAGGGTCTGCCGAACTTTCGATCCGTACGCTAGGAGGAGCACTGAGGGCAGACTTGTAGTCGGTGCCAGTTGATGCCGATCCAGGACTCGAGGCCCTAGCTCCTTCAATAGGCAGAGCCAGGTTAGAACGTTCTGGCTCGTCTTCTGAATCACTATGCTCTGGCCGTCTGGAAGAGTTTTTGGGTCTGATGGTATTTTGTTTGCCAGATCGAAGTATATCCATCGCCAAGGAGCCTTCTGGCTGTTTGGACTTGGTCTTGGACATGCCAGCAAGCTGTCGACCCGAGAGCCCACGGTCATCCTCGTTATCGCTAGCTCCGTCAAGGTTAAGGAAAGAATTGTTTCGTGTTTCGGATATCTTGGTAGGTCTCTCGGGCGGCGGACGAGAAGGCGTGGTATCTCGCTTGGAAAGCTGCTCGTCAGAATCGGACCGGACGGTCCTGATCCTAGCGTTGGGGCTTGGCGAGTAATCAGGCGAGAACTCTCTCTTATATTCCTCTCGCTCCATCGCCCTGTCGTCTCGTTCCGGGGTCATGTTGGTGGTATCGGCAAGAGGAGATGGTCCTTGAGAGCCCGCCGGGCCTTGGCCATTTTGTCCAGATCGCAGGTATGGGTTCATAACCTTTCGTAAACTGCTGACTGGGCTTGGCTGGAATTGGGCAGCGTTCGCTTCTTTGTCCTGGGGAGCCAAGTTGGGCGTAGATGCAGGCACAACAGGTGCAGTAGGCATCATAGGTAGCGGAGGAGGATCTTCGGTGACGGACTTCTTTCGCCGACGGAAGAATGATGATGGCTTCTTTTGCAGGGTGGGATGATGAGAGTGGGACGAGGAGGTATCTCGAGATGGCGGCGTGGAGGCATTACCAGCCATCTTGGTGTCGGTAGAGGGATTCGATTGTGGGGTTACAGTGCTGGCCGAGTCATTGCTGTTGTGGGAATTGTTACGGGATGATCCAAACACTCTCCTGAAAAACCCTGGACGTTCCTTGACGGGTGCTGGTGCTGGTGCAGGTGTTGCAGGCATTGGGCTGTTGTGCACGGGCGCCTCCTTGGACTTCCCATAGCCAACATGTGGTGCGGGCGCGGAATCGAGATCCAGGGCTGGTACCGCAGGTGTTGGTTCCCGTGAAGGAGCCGACTTGCGTCCCGAGACGCTCTTTAAAGAGCGGCTGCTGCGTTTATGATCGAGAGGAGGAGGCTCGAGAGGCGCGGGCGGCATCGGCGGTGGGATAGATGACATGGTCGGCATCGCAGGGATCGACGGCTCCCGTCTGGGGCCGCCCGGCACGGTAGGGGTCGGGGCTGCGTCGTATTCGTCGTCGTAACTGCTGGGGAATTCGACTCGGAAGGGAGATGGTTCGACAACAGGAGCCTGTGCTGCTTGTTGCTGAGGTCCATAGTCAAAACTTGCGGATCGTGCGAACCCGCGTCCGTATCGTTGGCTCCCTAGCACCTGAGCGTATCCAGCATCGACACTAGCTGTGCTGCTGCTCTTGCTACCGGGTTTGCCGCCTCTTGAATGCATGGCTCTCGTTGTACCTGTTCGGTGACCCTCGCGGACGCTGTTGAGGCGTGGGAAACTCGATTGGAAGTTTGAGCTGCTGTTGCTCCGTCGGCCGCGACTCGATATACGACTAGAATCGTCTGCGCCTTCGAGATCAGAGCTGTAGGAATACTGATGTCCGTTGGGTCGGGATGGCGCCGTGACAGAATTGGATGCGACCCAGCTTCGGGTTTGCTCGGCGGCGCCAAATTGGGGCGAGGATTCGTCAAAGGTATGTGAGCGCGATCCGGATGATGGGCCGTACCTGTCGCTCAACTGTGCCATGGAGAATTGGTCGAGGGACATGAGCATGTTAGCCACGAGAGAATCTCTTGTGACGTTGCGAGGGGACAGCGAGAGGTCGTGGGAGTCCCGATGTGTAGCAGATTGAGGTAGACGGTCGGACATGTCGTCCTCGATAGGAGTAGGGTTCTCTAGAAAGGACTCATGCGTGTCAATGCTGGAGGCGGGTGGTCTAGTAGGCGCCCGGCTGTTGGAAGTGGGCAATGACTTAGACATGCAGTACTCTGAGTCCTGAGGCGGCGGCGGCGTCTGCGGGTGCGGAATGACGTCCCTGTCCCTGGACAACGGCGATGCAAGGGAGGAAGTGTTTGTGTTGATGTTCAGGTTGAGGTCGGTATGGGGCCGACGTCGAGGCTTGCGACGGGCATTGGCATTGTCGGTCGATGGGGACGAGGACGAGATCGAGGGTGAGGGCATCTTGTAGATGGGGGGGCCTGGGTCTTGGAGGCTTTTTGTCTGGCTCTCAGGACTCTCTCCCTCTCTCTCGCGCTGCGCTACTCTGCGCTGCTCGCTGCTGATCCAACTCAAACCAATCTGAGTAGTGCTAGCAGACTAGACCGAGTTAGAAGCCGGCGTCCATGGGTCGGAAAAGCCACGCACGAGCGAGTCGACCAGTTGGCTGTTGGCTTTGACGGGGCCAAGGAATTGTGACGTGACAAAGTTGGCTGATGCTAAGTATTTCGTCTCTCGACGGCGCCGTGAGGAATTTCAGTACCACCGGAGCCCTGTGCGTAGCGGTAGCGGTAGCGGTAGTAATAGTTGGCATGTACCTGCGTCCGACGACACCAACAGCGAGTCGTCGCGCGTCGCCCAGCAATCAAGGGTCTCTTATTCGTGCTAGATTTGGGTGGAATTTTGTCTTTGTTGGCTGTCGGTTCCAGGGGAGAGAGCGTCTGTAAAGAGGGGCGACAGGGGTGTTTGATGCAGGGGCAGACGCTGGTGGTTAATTAATAGCAACCTAACGAACTGAGCGGAAAGTAGGTAGCCGTATCTGTAAGAGATGAACCGTATGTAGGTATGGTGTGCAGCCAGATAAGTAAGTTTGCCTGGTACAAGTCGACAGAAGAAAAGACGGAGAGATGGAGAGATGGAGAGATAGCCGGGAATGCAGATGAAACGTTCGGGTGGAGGAGGGTATGCGCATGAACGTTTCCATCAAAGGTCACACCAGTATTATCCGTACAAGTCAGTAGGTACCTACCCGTGTAGTATTGCAATAGGAGGACGGTAACATTGAGAGAGATATATTCATCTGCCTGTGAGCGTAACGATGAGGCGCTGTTCGAGTGTGTGCCCGTGTGTTTGCGGTGTATCTGTAGTTGTATCCGTACAGTTGAAGCACCTGGACATGCATTCTGTACCTGAACCCATTAGTGGATATCATCACCACAATCACCTGAAGATGAATCTGCTAGAGCAGAGAGCTGCAGAATGGGCATTGACAACAGTCTACAGCATATGAAAACGCATATCCAAAGCATCCATTAATCCTTGTTTCCCTCTACTCGCACCCCAAAACGCCTGTCCGAGACGGCCAGAGAACTACTTGCGGTAAGATGCACGCCAACTCCCGCCCGCCAAGGCTAGATCAAGGAATCTAAACCCTGTAGGGTTCCTGATCATACACAAAGACTGAAGCGAAAAGTCAAATCTCGAGCCTTACCGCTACCGAGTCATTGAATAAACTCTAAGTCAATAGCACCAACGGATCATCTCAAAAAGGCAGCTCAGCACCAGAACCAACAACATCTCCCTCCCTTCTCGAACAACATTCTGGAGCTGTTGGAGGGTCTGACCCGGCGGGCTGGGCGTTGAGGCGAGGACAAGGATCCTTGGATAGCAGGGGAACCCCCCTTTTTTTCTTGTCCTCGGCTAATCTGTACTGGTGAGCATCTTCATCTTGGCCTGATGGGATGGGATTACCTAAGGATTACTGCCTGGGCGAAAATATCTCGAAAAGGGGAGGCAAGATTGATGGAGCATGGCTAGCCCCTTGTGAGGCCATGTGGCTTACAGAGTCTTTGTTGCATCCAACTAAATGCTGGTGCTCACGGGTAGTTCAGCCACTTGTGAATTTGCTCTCAGATCTTTAGAGTTAAGCTATCATGACGAGCATTCAATCCCGGACTATGTAGTATCGTGAAATCATACTAGGTACGCGGTGTGTTTTGTCTTGCAGTTGTGGTGAGGCTAAGGGATTACCCAAGCGCGAACATGTATCATCATGATTTAACTAGGTATTATTCATTTCTCCGCCAAGTCAAGATGTAAACTGCCTTGACTGTCTCAGTGTATCATAGCAGGCCTACAGTTATATAATAATGTTCATAGCATGTTGTTGGTGAAAAAATTAGACCTGGAACATTCAAGTGGTGGTTGTATCAAAACGAAGCTGCTTGATGCTCATGTAATGACCAAGCCTGAATAACTCATGCCTGAGGCAAGATATAGAATATAGCATCAACTAGGATACTCTCTTTGTCCAACTCGACATCCTCATGATAACTTCTACTTGAATCATTGACAAGACATCATACCTCTGTACTCATATTGTAGATGCTGGCCACCACTACTATATCCACTACAATGGCCGGAATACAGTGCCTGTCTATGGATCTTCCTCCCCCCGCAATAACCAGGTAGCAGGTGCTGTCAACCCCGCACAAGCCAGGGGTGCTTAACCTCAATTGGTGCTGGCGTCAACCAGCTGTAGCACCTGACCTCGCTCTTAATACTAGGTAGTCTACCTAGTTATGGGGTCACTTCGTGAAGAAACTACCTGAGCTTGGCATCATTATTTTTTTCCCTTTCACCGTGATCGCGTCAGGTGTGTTTGGTCTTGACCTTGCTCACCGCGGCCTTGTCTCATTGACTGAGGTACCTATCGATTATACGTCCCCATTCTCTTCTCTTGACTACCAGATATCGATATCAAGACCCTTCCATCCCCCTTGCCTACTACCTTGTCCTCCTCCACTTATACACTACCAGCTCATGATTTGCCGAAATGGCTTCCTTCATGACGGATAATTCTTCATCGCCTTCCAATAGCTGGCCTCTGGATCAGTTTGTACAGGATCCCGGATATCTCGCCTACCAGGAAGAGCTGCGATGCCTCATCTTTAATACCGCCCAGACAGCTGCGCCATCACGCGACAATTCGCCTTCCCCAGGAGACTATGGTCCAACTGAGGAGGAATTGGTAGCTCAGGCTCAGACCAAGGCTGCCCTTTCATCTGGACGACGACTTGAATATCTCAAAAACTACGTATCTCAGATAGCACCTTGGGTAATGATGCCACTCATGTATTTGCTTCAACTGCTGACTGGGCCATGCAGCTCGATATGTTTGACAGCAACGGAGCTTTCACCGTCCAAGTTCCAGTACTTGCTCGACGTTGTCCAGCTCTGCTCTATGCGATCCTCGCCCTGTCTGCTCGCCAGATGGAGCGAAAGGAGGCCAGACAGCATTCTTTCGACAGTCTAGAACTCTACCAGGAAGCCATTCGCCTCCTGAACCCCCTTCTTCAGACCCGAGATCTCACCATCATCCCTATCTGCGTTATTCTCTGCTGTCTAGAGATGATGTCGGCAAGCCCCCAAGACTGGCGTCGCCACCTCGAGGGCTGTGCTGCCCTATTCGATGCCTTCGGCGTCAATGGCTTCAGTGGCGGCCTTCTTCAAGCCGTTTTCTGGTGCTACGCAAGAATGGGTTGGTATTGCTTGCCATATGCCTCCACCCTCATACTAACTTTGCTTTTCAGATCTCTGCGGTGCTCTAATCTCTGATGGGACACAGGGGACTTTGGTGCCACTCGACAAATGGCTCCCCCCTGACACAGATCCAAACTCTGCCGCCGACATCTTCCGCGACCACCGTTCGCCGGATATGCACGCCAACTACTCAGTCTACCTTTGTTCCAAAGTCTGTGAGCTTGTAGCTGACAGGACGCACTACGTTGAACTGGGGGAAAACAACGGGTGTGACTCTGCCGCTTTCGAGAGGCGATGGCTACGACTTTGGCATGATCTTCAATCTTGGATCGAAGATCGACCAAAAGAGGTGGTCCCTGTTCAGTTCATCGAAAGCCGCCCGTTTCCTCAGATCCTGTTCGTTCATTGGGCAGGAATCTCGTCCAATCAGCTATACCATACAGCGTGCACACTTTTGCTGGGATCCAAACCTCGAGAGGTCAAGCTCGACGTGGGGCCTACAGGATCATCGATATGGCATGCCAAGTGCATATGTGGCATATCACTGACAAATCCCCATCAAGGCTGCTTGAACAATGCCATTCAGCCATTGTGGATTGCTGGTAGACTTCTCAGTCACAAGTCAGAACATTTGCTTCTCTCCAAGTTGATCCAGAGCATAGAGGCAATGACTGGATGGGCAACCAACTGGCGCATTGCTGATCTTGAGCACGCATGGGGGTACAAGGTTAGATGAGTTTGATTGGGTACCTCGTCTAATCTTGATAAACAATGGCTTTCGAGCACCTAACCCCTTAATCCGGCTGCCACTCATGCACCAGCTGTGCAGAGAGTGCGTTCACGTTCCATCCCGTCAAAGATCCGATGCGGTCGATGGCACGCAATATGGCATGCTGCTGAGGCTCATAAGTCATCCTTTTGGCGGAAAGATAAAAGGAGGCCAAAAGACTAAAGTCCCAGCTAGTCCTTGTGTCATTGTTCAAGCTGATGCCGCATATTCGTTGGGCATGCCACAAGGGCGCCAGATAAATGGACCGTCCATGTTCTTTTGGCAGAGTACGTGGTCGGTTCTGAAGGAGGAGGAGCATCGCTGTGTGATAGAGTTGGTTGGCCAAGACAGCAGCGCCGTTGGTGAAGAGCACCAGAGGGAAAAGCTGTTCGTTGTCGTCGATTTCGAGCATGGGTTTGAAGTCTCGGGGGCGACTTGTGTACCACATCTGCAGGGCCTCGGAGAGAGATTTCCATCGCTGAGCGGCAGTTGGACGGATACCGTCAGGGGATGTTGGAACATCACTACCAAGGCAGTAGTTGAGGACCTGGGCGCACAAGAGTATTGGTTCTCGACCGTACTTGAGTGAGTCTCTATACATTCCATTGAGGGGCGACGAGGCTTCGCAGGAGATGATGGAGGGAATTGGGACTGCAGAGCCGTTCATAAGGCCAACAGAAAGACCTGGAACGTTATTAGAAAGGGGCACTTGGGTTTTTAGGCATGGACTTGCCGAGTCGTAACATCATCCATGACACGGCCAGTGCGGCAGAGTGGTGATGTTCATGAAAAGAAGCCGAGTTTATAATGTCATGGCTACTATTTTTGGATGGACTCAGCCAAGAAGTTGGCTGTGTGATGAATTGCCGCCGTAGAGCTACAAAGGTGAAAGTCAACGCGTTGCACATGGTGTCCATGCTTGAAGCGTTTGGGTCGGGCGATATGGTCTGTTCATCAAAGTCGAGTTGAACGGGCTCTCCTAGTGTAGTTCGAGATAGCGAGAGGAGTGAATCGAGGAGAGGAACCGAGTCCATAGCAACGCGTGGCACCAGCAAGCCAAAGGTCTGTTCAGGGTCGTCAATATCCAACTACAGATCTTGTTAGTCCCCATTCTTGTTATGACGAGAAGGATTTCTGTACCCAGGGTGCAATGTTGTACCGGTAATGCCGCAACAGCTCGACAGCACGATCCTGAGGCATATGGAGGCAGTTGGGGAAAACATCGGCATGAGGTTTGTCGCTCAGCTCAAAGTGCACTTGATGTCCGCTATTTGACGGTGACGCAAAGTATCCTCCGTTGGCAGTGACCTGAGATACCGCCGACGCTGAAGGGGGCACATATTGATCGTGTCCCAAGGACAGCAGCCCGTCGAGCGCAGTCTCGTAGGCAGCGTTGGATGGCGAAATGGCGAGAGTGAAGCTCCCGGTTCCCGGTATGCCATGGTTAGTCGGCGCATGTGGAGAGGTAGCGTAGTTTTCGAGTTCCGGACTGATTAGGGGCGGCGGTGGTGGTTGAGGTTGAGGTTGAGGTTGGCGATTTTGAAGAGGTTCCTGTGGTGAGTGTTGCTGTTGTTGGGATGAAGCATTGTCCTTTTCTGGCACTACCTGTTCTATCTCGATAGATGGGCTGCTGAGATTGGGTGATTCGTCTTTTTGAAATCGCACACCGGCCTTTTCTGCTGTTTCTGGCACGACAAACTGGTCTGGTCAGTGGTTTTCAGATGAACAGAAACAAGCAAATGAATGGGCTCACCCTTAGTTTAGCATACGACTGCTTGGCGACGCCGCGAGCAGAGTCTGGAGCTGGAGCTGGAGCTGGAGTTGTCTTTGCGTTCTTTTGGAGAAAGGATAAGCGCGTGCCGTATTGACAATCAAAGCCACCGTCGATGCATCGCTGGCACGAGGGTTTTCCCTCATCGCCTGGTGGAGTGAGATTGGGAGATTAGTCTATGCTCACAAAGTGAGTTGAGTTGTAGTGAGTTACTCACATTTCCGCCTGCGGACCCGGCACTTGAAACAACCTGTTCTTGTCCGTTTGAGACGGGTCTTGGGCGCAGCCTCGGCCATGATCAATACCGACTCATGATATGAAAATTGTGGAAGAGGGAGGTTGAGCCTCCAAAGTGGGAAAGTTGAAGCCCTTTTACCACTCTCGGGGCGGAGGAGACGGGGGAGCCGGGGCAAGAAG
>JAJJWO010000658.1:0-19290 GCA_021655895.1 Fusarium sp. NRRL 66739 | reverse complement strand
CATGTGTGCATGTAGAGGAGGGGCAAAGCGTATGGTGTCGTAGTGGTGTGGGAGTGGGGGAGAGTGGTGGAGTAGGAAGAGGTGGAGCTATCATTAGGACATATCGTGTTCATGCTGACGGTCTACGGAGGCTTTTTGTTTCTGACACAGCCGCATTCCATATTTATTTTCAGCCGTCCATTGTCTCTAAAAGTCTCTGTTCAACAGTTTTGGTCTAGGTAGGATAGAAAGTTCAAGCTACTGACATATCTGAGTGAAAGTAGAGTTTATACCTAAAACAACTGCACGTAGTATAAAGACTGAGAATCAATCAACTCTACAAGCCCATATTATAAACCAACAGAAGAGCATCAGATCATGTCTGGGTTGTAAACTCACAGTGCAGCCGAGTCATTAGCGTAGCAACAATACTCAAATGCCGAGTCGTGGTGCAGCCGTGTCAAAACCCTGTACGGATACGTACTCTAAGTGAATGCAACCAACAGTTGGAAACCGCTCCCGTAGGGCTGTTTCAGTGGGTCCATGCACTGTTAGGTATGTCATCCGGTCCCGTGACCTTATGCAGCAACGCGCCAAACGCGTCTCCCTAAATCCATAGCTTTTAGGGAACCAACGTCTCATGACCATGACCAACCAACTTAAGCTTGAAACGATGCAATGCTAGACCTGAATACGAAAAACACGTGCCGATTACCTTCGTCGCACACATAATCCTACGATGGATCCCACCGTCACCCCAAACACTCGCAAGAGAACAAACATCGAAGGCGACGAACCTGTTGCGACTCCTGCGACCCTCAAAAAACGCCGACTCGACGACCTCGTCCCTGGATCTCCATCGACCCCAAAGGCCCTCGATGCCATCAACTCAGCATATCCTTCTATTATAGCGAATAACCAGAGCTCATGGCCACCGGTTGCTGACAATCTTGAGGTACCCGGCCTCGGCCAGCACTCAGGGGCACCCTCATCACAAACGCAATCACAGCCCGCTGCAGCACCAAAGTTTCGCCCTGCTATCAAATTATCCGCACTCAAAGGCACGATATGGGACACAGAAGATGCGCATCGCCCTGCTCCTCTGCCGAAAAAGGTAGGTCCTGGCCGGCCCAGGACCACTACACCAAAAAAGCCCGCCGCTCCCAAGGGTAGAGGACGAAAACGAAAGACCGAAGGAACTACAGAAGAGAAAAACCAAGCGAATGGGGCTGGAGAACCGCAAGACTCTGTCGACGAGTTGTTGACAGCAGATGGGCCAGTGTCGGTTTTGAAGCCAGCAGCACCCAAGGGCATTTTGACACCAAAGAAAGGCAGGCCTCGAGGGCGTCCCAAAAATGTTTCTTTTGGTGCAGGGAAAGACCAGAATGGTGAGGTGTTCTTTGAAGATTTACCAAAGAAGCCTCGGCAACCGGCCAAATCTGAAGCGGACGAGATAGTATGCGCAATCTGCTTGAAACCGGATTCCAAGGACCCAAACCAAATTATCCTATGCGACATGTGCGATTTTGCGGTTCACCAGGAATGCTATGGCGTGCCTGATATTCCCGAGGGTGATTGGCTTTGCAACTCGTGCACGCAGGAAGACGTATTAAAAACGCCCAAAAAGGCTGGAGTCGCAGAGGTGACCAAGCCCAAGAGCACAGTAGAGGTCCCGGATATCGCGAATCTCGAGCAGCATTTGAGATCATTACAAAGAGTCCTCCTGGATCGATGTACGGGAAGAAGACGGTTGCAGTTGTCTGGCCAGCTAGAAGCTGAGGAAAAGGTCTACCAGCTTGTGGAGCAGACTGTGGTTGCAGGTGAAGGAAACTCGATGCTACTGATCGGAGCCAGGGGCTGTGGCAAGACTACAGTAAGGCCTCTGATTATTCCTTTCGATATGGATCAAAAGCTAATCATTTCATATCACAGTTGCTGGAAAAGGTCATAGCGGACGTTTCGCAGGAGCACAAGAATGATTTTCACGTGGTGAGGCTCAACGGCTTCATTCATACTGATGATAAGCTTGCGCTCAAGGAGATTTGGCGACAGCTCGGAAAGGAGATGCAGGTCGAAGACGACTTGATGAACAGAGTGAGTGTAATCCACGCCTCTTGATCGTGCTTGAACTAACAATCATAGACAAACTATGCCGACACCATGGCGTCGTTGCTTGCTCTCCTGTCGCATCCGTCCGAGATCATCGGCACTGACGAAGGTGTTACGTCGCAGTCGATTGTGTTTGTGATTGACGAGTTCGACATGTTTGCATCTCACCCTCGACAAACGCTATTGTACAACTTGTTTGATATTGCACAGTCGCGAAAGGCTCCCATCGCTGTAATAGGCTGTACAACTCGGCTGGATGTTGTGGAAATGCTCGAGAAGCGTGTCAAGAGTCGGTTCAGTCACCGATACGTCTATCTGTCCTTGCCCAAGTCTCTCCCGTCATACTGGCAGGTATGCAGCCAAGGTTTAATAGTGGACAGCGATGAGGCTGAGAGAGAGGGCATCAACACATACCTTGAAGGTCATGCTGAGTTCCAGCAGTATTGGAACCAAAAGATCGAGGTGAGTTTACCTGCCCCTGAGTCTAATTTTAGGTTACTAACCAGAAATACAGGGACTTTACAGGGAACGATCATTCCAGGACTTGCTTCAGTATCACTATTACACGACTAAGTCGGCATCGGCATTCCTTACCGAATGGATCCTGCCTCTATCGGCTCTCTCCGTCAACGATGTGACGCTCAAGATCCCTGCTGTGCAAGGAGACATTGAGTCCCTCACACCTCCTGATTCCCGACTTCACCTACTATCTACACTATCTGAGCTGGACCTGGGGCTTCTTATTGCAGCTGCCCGATTGGATATTGTAGCACATACGGATACGGTCAACCTGGCCATGGCATACGACGAGTACAGCTCGTTGATGGGAAAGCAGCGAGTGCACTCAGCAACAGCGGGTATGCTTGCCGTAGGCGGAGGCGTGCGCGTCTGGAGCCGTGGCGTGGCTGGCATATCATGGGAACGGCTGATCTCGCTAGGATTGCTGGTGCCGGCTGGTATAGGCGGCGCCCGCAACCTTGGTCACGGGGGTTTAGAGGGCAAGATGTGGAAAGTTGACGTGGCCCTGGAGGAAATACCGGCAGCGGTGAAGCTGAACGCTGTACTGGCGAGATGGTGTCGAGAGATATAGAGGGTGGAGGATACTATTGTTTGATGTGACGAGAAAGTCCGAGATGATGTCCACCTGGCTGGGGTGTTGGGCACACATCTGCATGTACAGAACTCTATGAATAAACCATGTAATGATGCCCCTGCAAAGCGAGGCATGTCACGAATACTTCAACGGTACTTCAAGCATATTCTCGCCATTGTGTGAAGCTGTAACAAGGAAACAAGACGGTTTTTGCGAGGAATAACGGGCGTGTTTCCGAAAATATCCTAATAATCAATAATATATGTGAAGATCCTATATTACGGCGAGTCATTTCGGCAGTCAAATCTGGTACCGCATGAATCTACAATGCCCTAGCATTCGAGGTTGCAGTGATGATGGGAATCTGAGCCCGCTATATCGTCCTGGTGCATAGGTACTAAAATCTCACTTTGGCCAAGCGTGGTTCTTGGTGAGACGTGACCGGCGATGTGACTTGGGCTAACTGATTGACTGACTTGAGTTACTGCTGTTGAAGTGATGATTACATGTGAAAATAGACAAAGTGAAGCTATCCTCACATCTCTGAGTTGGTGATAATCCCTTTTGGTGTTGTCCTTGACCAACATCAGTGCAGATTTCAGCTTAGGGGCTAGTGGCAAGCTTACAACTACCGAGCTCCCTTTGGCCAAGGAAGGAACGTTTCATCGACTGTCGAATGCCAATGCCGTTTTGTGGCTTACACCTGGGGCTTGGAAGGAGCGAATGCTTTGGCACGCTGCCATAAATTTCTTGGAAGGCAGGCTCCGTCATGTCCAAACTTGGATTACACAAGTATACAACGACATCACCAAAGATCGTCAGCCTCAAACTTGGCATCAACCACCTCGACTCTCGCTGTCCCATCCCATGTCCATCCCCTAAACTTAAATTCCGTTACTCAGCATTTCTAATCGTTTGGACCGTTTAAAAAAAACAAATACACCTGCCTTGTCGATCAACAAGCGCCCGCTCTCACCACCAAAAACATGACTCGGACTACATTCACAACAATCACACCCTTGCCCTCAGATATATCCCGTCAGAATGTAATCGATTTTCTCCACGATCATGTCGCCATGATCGACCTGAACCCACTCATTATAGACCGCCACCAAATCCCACCTCCGCCACACGCCCCGGCTGAAGAGCAGCGCTGCGTCTGGTACTCGTTGACAGACCGCATCGACTACCTGCCTGGCGGTATCGCCTCGGGCCAGGTGTCGTATACAGCTGCCTTCTTCGACTCCCCCGATGGCCTCCAGACGCACAGCTACGCACCCATGGGGCTTGATCTTCGCGGGCGCTGGTCTGTGGGCGGCACTCTGCCAGGAGAACGCCCCGAGCCTGTCGAGCTGGGCCTCGGGGCGCCGGCGAATGGGCTGTATCTCCGTGAGGATGTTGACTTGCGCTGCAACATGCTTATGGTAAGCTTTGTCAAGAAGACCATCAAGAAGTCGCATGGGTCCCTGGTCGAGAAGCTGTCGCAAAGAATCTCCATGGCATCAGCAAACCCTTCGAAGCACCAAGGAGCCTCCAGTTCCCCAGTGAGTCTCCAGTCGCCAACGCCAACGCCAACGCCAGGTTCTGAGTCCTCGGGAATGGCTCCTTTGGGTCCCCTCCTCCCGCCTCCCGTCAGCGACGAACATCGCGGATTTGCACCGGTTTTATCAGGCCCTCCACATAGCCACGGCCCATCCTCATCAAGTATGGACCAAGCTCGTCAGGAGGAGAACGCCAGTGTGAGCCCCCCTGGACAGCCTCAGCGGTTAGAGTCGAACCAGTCAGACCTTAATCACTCGGGGACTATATATCCTAGCAACAGTAGGCCTGACCATTATAACGGATTCCCAAACCAGCACCCCCTTAACAGTCCAAATTCGCCTTTTGACGAGCGGGAGCTTTATGCGGAGTTGGACGACGGCACTCATAATCATCCCCGCGACCAGGGCGACAATACGAGACCGGCAGAACTTCCCTAAAGAGCACACTTAGTTAAACCTTATCATCGACTTGTGTTTCAAACTGTTCGGAGCTGGGGCGTTGTTTCTAGGGTGGATGACCATGAATCTTGACATGGACCTACATTGTTAGATATGGGAATATATTGAACATTTACGGGGTCTGGAGACATATATGCGTATTAGTGGGCACAATGACATAATCAGGTTGGGTACTATTCGTATCTATGTTGCTACAAGGATACAAATCATCTCTTCCTAGCAATGCACACGCCTTCCGGATTCTCCTTTCTCTATCAAAAAGTCCAAAAAAAAACAAAAGAAATCCCCTTCTATGCGGTTGGCCCTTGCCCGGGAAACCCTTTGTGGGATCGGGATTCGCAAAGAAGATCAACACCTCCCATGACCCCTGAACAGGTGGTCTCCCTCCGCTCACACTCTCTCCCTCAAGCCATTCAGAGATACCTCATGCTTGAGATATGAGCAGGGCTCTGAGAAAAGGGGCGAGCGGATGACAGGAGCTCCCTCACTCTTCAATGATCTAAATGCGAGTGCAGAATTCCATCAGAAGTCACAAAAATGGTGTCATTAATACGTTGTTGAAAAGAAGCGAAGTTGAAAATGCCGTTGCTCGCTCGTGATTATCATAGCGTTGTAACTCGTCAAGATGCATTAGTCTTGCGTCTGGATTTGGCGGGCTGACGGGAAGGCATGATGCTGTTCTTGTTCATGTCCCGAGACCAAAGTAGCTCTCGAGATTGTTTGCTTCCGTTGCGAGCTTACAGGGCCATGAGACCGAAGAGAGCGGCCAGGCCGAAGCTGAGCTGGACAGCGCCGGCGCCGGCGACGACAACGGGAGACTCGGGGACCTCTCCGTCTTTGGAGGGGCTCTCGGAGGGTGTCTCGGGCTTGTCGGCGCCGGGACCCTCAGGAGCACCAGGCTTCTCAGCACCCGGAGCCTCAGGAGCACCGGGCTTTTCGGCGCCTGGGGCCTCGGGGTGGCCTGGGTACTCGGCGCCGGGGTGGCCGGGCTTCTCCGCATCGGGGTGACCGGGCTTTTCGGTATCGGGGTGACCAGGCTTTTCGGTATCAGGGTAGCCAGGCTTCTCAGCGCCAGGGTGGCCGGGCTTCTCAGCGTCAGGGTGGCCGGGCTTCTCAGCACCAGGGTGACCGGGCTTCTCAGCGCCGGGGTGACCGGGCTTCTCAGCGCCGGGGTGACCGGGCTTCTCATTGTCGGGGTGGCCAGGGTAGCCGGGGTGGCCAGGCTGAGCAGGCTTGCCGGGATGGTTGGGGATCCAAGTAGGACCAGCGGCGTGAGTCTCAGTGACAGTGCAAGGGCAGTCAGTGATGATCAGAGTGGTAGGCTTCGTGACGACGTAGTCCTTGCCGCCGAGGTGGAAGCTGGTAGGACCAGGGCAGTAGGTGGTGTAGACATCGTACACGCTGGTGACAGTGACAGTGCCGTTCTTGACAGCAGTGGTGAAGCTAGGGAGAGGAACAGGAGTGACAGTGGTCTGGGCAGCAGCAACGCCAGCAAGGGCAATGATGGCAGCGGTGTTGAGGGCGTACATCTTGAAGGTTGGTTTTTGGTGGACTTGATAAAGAACGAGTTCCGAAAGACTGAAGCGAGTGTGCTAAGAGTGAGCGAGTGTGGTCAAGCGAGTGACTTGGGCGAGGTTGTTTGTGAACGAGTGTGGGTTGCAAAGAACGAGATGATGCTGAGTGATGGGAAGAAAAGTTCTGCTGAGGACGTGGAAGACGTCGTCTTTTATCTATGGACTGAAGCCTCAAACATATGCCAAGGAGAATGTGTTTATCTTCTCCTGTCTCACTTCTTGTTGTCCCCCCTGAGGCTTGCGACAGTCTGGACGCCACGTCAAAGAATGGTAAACAGATGTATCGTCATTCAGCTTCATTCCAGTACGCAAGGGAGCGGGAGATTGCGGCTCCGTTATACTACGTAAGGGGAGTTGGGGGCTCGACTACAGGTGATGCAAGGAGGTCTAGATGTAAAGTACCAGTGGCTGATAGAGATGTCATTCCTCTGAGTGCTATTCTAGTCGATATGGCAGATTATGTAAGTGTAAGTTGAGACATACGGGCTCTCTCTCTCTCCCTTAGGAAAGAAAAAGATTGTTGTGATGTACAAGTTTCTACACTCTATGGAGCAAAGACAGTCCTATAACAGCACACATACACAGTCACTTGTAGTGGATTTGCACACATCTAAGCAAGGAAGAGCATGATATAGCAAAAGGACATGATAGTAATTTCATCCGAGACATGAAAAAAAAAATCTAATTCGATGCAAAGAATCGGTCGATCTAGAAGCTTGTCTTGGAACAACTCTCTCCCTTGGCTCGGCCCACAGCGACAATTGTCAGTCTGGACAATAACAGCGACCTCTCTTTGATTTGCCATGAGACAGCGAACGGGAGGCAGATGCCGAGGAGAGCAAGTGTCTAGCCAAGTTGTTCGAGACGTTTTGTATTGGTAAACAATAGTTGTAAGGCTGGAAAGTTGGTTATACGGTCAAGACTGGCAGCAGAGAAATAGTGGTTACCTATACTACGAGACTATGGCTATAGCCTCTTGGTTCTGTCTGTGTAGCAGTATTGATGTGACACAATGCATATTCAGCCTCTAATCGCGTGCTACTGGAGACGGTTATCATCATCAGGTCCCGAACTGACACCGGCATTCTTTGATAGCAACAGACTACGTCTACACATTCCACACTCGCTATGTTCATGTCGCAGTAGTTATGATATGATATGACTCCTGAATCAAGAACAATCACACAAAAAATAGACGACTCCTTAGAGGAAAGGAAGGTTTGACGAATTCATTTCTTTCTTTGTCTTTATTTCTGTCCATCGCAATCGCCAAGAGGCTGCCAAGATCTCTTTTTTTTTCTATGTACAGTCAAGTTCAATTCAATTCAGTTCAGTTCAGTTGTATTTCAGCGCTGGCCCGCCGTAATAAATATACCCGACTCCTTCCAATGCAATGCATAGCATTACTTTCGGCTCCATTTTGCATCTGCATCTGCTTTCGCTTTCGCTTTCAACATGGTTCCCGTCAAGCCGTACGTAGCATAAGTGGGTAGTTGGTTAACAAAGAGGATAAAAAGAAATAGAACAGATAAAGCCCCAATAAAAAAAAGATGAAGGACATGAAAGCCAACAACAGCAGCAGCAGCAGCAACAACAACAGCAACAACAACAACAACAACAACAACAACGACAGTAAAATAAAATGACGCCGAGTTCTTGTCGAAAAACAAAACATCGTTTGCGCTTTGCACTCATCATTCAGTCCATCTTGTATCCATGAACGGTCATGTTCCCAAAAAGCTCAGCCGTCAATCATGGATACGTGCAACAGTTTTTCTGTTTCCGCCATGGCTCAGATCAACAAGCTAGGCCGTCCACTCGACGTGACAAGACAAGGACAGTCAGTCGTCCGAGTCCACATTGTCGCGGTCTTGGTTGTGTGTGCTCTTTGCTTCGCTTGGCAAAGTGGAGAGCACATCTCTGTCAGTCCTTGCTACCACTGACGCGTCGCATCGTCGGGCGTATCCGAGCGTAGACGAGACAAAACCAAAACCTCCATCCGGGTGCATAAGATAGCCGATGAGCGGACCGGGCGCGAGACTAGGAACCGGCCGAGTGTGGCCGGAGGGGGCCGGAGGGAGCCGACGCGGGCCCCGTTGTCGGGCACTCGTGGAAAAGAAAGCCGAGACGCAGAATAACTAACAAGAAAAAAATAAGGGCACAAAAAATAGTACGAAAACCCAATAACACCGGTAATGCATAGATGGTGTGGCTCTAGGTGGTATGGTATCGTTTTGGATGGTGGCAAACGCTTGGGTACCCAAATCTGTCAAACGTCTTTATGCAAATGACTCGTTGAATGAGACACATGGTGTAAGCGCTCGAGCTATGCCAACAAGGATCCTTGACTTTGAGGCTTTCTTTTCAAGCCTAGCCAGGCCTCTCTAGTAAACTAACTCAAGGTCAGCTCCCAGCTTGGAACATCACTTTCGGTTTGACCTGCTTTGGCTTCGTTCGGGCGCTCGGCCGACGAGGTCAAATTCGTAGTTGCGCAGTTGCTGCTCGTACTTGGGGCTGCGAAGGAACTTGGGTACCGAGTCCTGTTTTTTTCCATGTTAGCGGCTGAACTCGTTCGGCATGCCCGAGTAGGGTAATTCGGGCTGGACGGGGCGGGCTTTAGCCAAACTTACACTAGCCATCAGCTTGAAGACAGCGTTTTGTGCGTCTTCGAACAAAGACGTCACCTCTTGCAGAGTGTCGATCATGGCCACGTCCTGTCCGACGGCCTTGGTCATGCGGGTCGCCAGGTTGTTGCGCAGCTGGTGATCGATATTGAGTTCGCACGGCGATCCGGGGGCCAGGAAGGCATTGTAGATACCATATGCCGAAGCCATAATCTCCTTGATGCTGTCCATGGCGTTGGTGTTGGGCGCCTTTTGAGCTGCCCGTGTAGCAGCCTTGCAGCTGCGCACAAACTCGTCGACGTCCTGGTAGAACGACAGGTTCTCTTCGCAGTGGGTATCCCGCAGTTGCTCGCGGAACAGAAGTCGCAGCGCAGGGTCGTTGAGGATCTTGTCAAGTCGCTGAGTGTTGGAATCCCTGGTGATGCCGTTCCTCTGAGATCCAGTACCAGCTTCACTCTCTGACGCCCGTCCTCGGGAGGCAGCACCACTAACGAGGTCCTTGCCTCGTTGCGAGAGCTGGTAGATGGCGTACTTTGTAGGCTGGAAAAGATTGCAACCAGGGTTTTGAGACATGTAAGCTCGGTCCTGGGCCACAGGCTCCATCAGTTCGTACTCGACAAAGAGGGTAGCCACCTCGACAGTCTCTCGCTTGTCGACAATGGTAGAGCAATCCATGAGCCAGTCAGTGGTAGCCTTGCCGGTGAAGGTGTCACGGTATGTCTTGCCATTCACCTTGCGCTCGGCAGCCATCTTGACTCCAGTCAAGCCGTCGCGGTAATCATGCAACGAGTCCGAATCGGCGGCGTTGACCGTGGTCTTGATGTTGCGGCCCTCGGCACCGGCAAAGCGGCGGAAGATAACCTCGATTGTTCCGTGGTCGTTCAGCAGCTTATCCGTCTGAGGGTCTCGCTCTAGCAGCACGAGCTGAGTGGAAGCGAGGTTAGCCAATTCCACCACCTGCTTCTGCTGAATGCCGTTCCTGGCGCAGAATCGGTCCAGGACAGTGATGCCCTTGGGGGTTAGTTGCCAAACAGAGCCCTTCATCGTATAAACCTGCTGGTATTTGCCGTCCGCGGATTCAATAAAGCGGGCCTCAAGAAAACGTTGACAGATAGAGCGGGCCATATCCTTGGCCATGGAAAACGTTGTAGTTGTCGTTGTGGTGACAATACGAGAAGGGTCCTTGGGATCAGGCATACGGTTGGATTGGGAGAATTTTAGAGAGCCCAGGTTGTTGATCGCATCTTCGGAGAGAAAGGTGTACTCGACCTTTGTCAATCGGACACGATGGGCCGAGAGCGGCAGCAGACTGACAACTAGGGTAGAGAAGAGATCTTTGAAGTCCTGTTGGTGCAACCATGTCAGTCAAAGCCTGGGGAAGACAAGGTTTCAAACATGTGCAATGGCGCAAAAGCTACGCGCACGAGGCAAAACGGCGCCCATAGAGGGACACCAGACAAGATTGGGTAGGACAACAGCACGTACCTTTGTGAATGGCCGATCGTCATCCGTCATGCGCAGCAAGCGCGAAGATGTCTGATGCATCTTGTTTGCAGTAGAAGACTTGATGGGAGGCGGTTGGTTCGGGTCTGTGGACGTGTAAGGCTGAGAGGGCGGGTTGATGGCCTGCAGCGGCTGGGGAGCGAGCTTGGTGTCCAGGTTGGTGCCAGAGGAAAGCGATTGATTAGAAGAGCTTCGAAGACGGTGGTACTTGTCGGGGCTGGGGGGTTCCGACGAGGGCGAGGAGCTGTTCAGCAGCGAGAGTCTCGAGAGGGCGCCGCTGGACTGTCGGGGTCGGATGGAGGGCTCCGAAATGGTAGCAGCAATGGCGTTCTGAGTGCGGTCAAAGGCGGCGGCGGCCAAAGCAAAGAGACCAGTGGAAGAGCGGTTGTTCAATCTCGAGACGGAGGAAGCTGTATGACGGTGCGTTGGGTGGTAGGGGACGTAGACTGGCGCGGAAGCGTGGACGGCTGGTGGAGGAGGATGAGGATGAGGATGAGGAAGAGGAGGCGAACGGTCCGAGAGAGAGGAGCGTGGAGTAACCTGGTCGAGGGTATCAGAAGGAGAGGCAGACGCTGAATGTTGAACCGTGGGCCTTTGGTGATGCGACAGAGTGTCCATCTAACGGGAACGAGAAAGGTCAGAGGGAGGGGAGATTTACGGTGACGGCAGTGGGAAGGTTCAAATAAGAAGGAGGAGGATGGCGAGGGCAATCAGTAGGTAGTGAGTGGTCGGGTGCAAGTGGGACACGAGTGGACGAGAAAGACAGACACCTACAGTAGGTAGGCCTGGGTAAGGTAGTATAGTATACCTAGCGTGTGTAGGTAGTAAGGCGAGGTAGGATTAGGATGGGATAGGATAGGATAGGATTAGGTAGGTAGGTAGGTAGGTAGAGAGAGGGTACTGCCTACAGTACAGCGCTGTTCTCTTCTGTTCTTGCTCTTGTTGTGCTTCTGCTTCTGCTTCTGTTTCCGCTTCCAAGGGTGGGGTGTCAAAAGGGGGTCGGCTTCAGCAGCCCTCGGCGTGGCTATAGAAGGGTTTGGCGATCCACTATGGTGGGTCTTCCCGACCTCCGTTCTCCATCGCCGGGCTACCTACCAATCTGGCTGGCTTGGTCGGAGGTGGGCGCTGGGGATATGCTAGACCACGCCCTAGCCAGGGTCAGGTCCAGGTCCAGGGTCTGCCTGGGTTCAGGGTCAGGGGCATCTCCAGCTTGAGAATCAAAGAAACACAAAAAGACGACAGAGAGCCCGAGAAAAGAAGAGGAGAAGAAAAAAAGTTGCGTTGCGTTCAAAAAGTGGGCTTCGATCTTCCGTCCATTCTTCATCAACGCCGCTTTCATGTTGTAACAGCCCGCTTCGGGATGAAAACCAGGGGCTACTCACCCCAGTGACACAATACCTACAGCTACAACAGCAGTCCCCTGCTATGCAGAGCCCTGAGGGCTGCTGACTTCAGCGCATCTTCGCGCTTGGAGGAGGTCTTTACGTATTCATCCATTTGCTTGTCTGTCGCCAGCCTGACCGGTCATCTCAACATCACAGGTAGCTACCAATGGATTGTATGTTTGAGATAGGGAGCTCACCGTTGCTACCATAGTAACACCAGGAGTTAGAGCTCCTCCTCTGTACACAATACGCTTCAGCAACTGGCGCAGTTAGCCTGTGCTTGAGGAGAAGGAAAAAAATCCCTTTTCGCAACCTCCACTTACAGCAGCCAAATAGTCCCAACTGAGTAGCGCCATCAATGCTCCGCCTACCGTACCTTTGTGTTAGCATAGACGGTAGATACGCTTGCCGTTGAATCTGATTGAAACAAAGGCCCTGGCTGGATCTGAAAATCCCTTGTCAATAAGATGGGGGATAAGACGGCGGCGAAGGGAACAGGGACGACATGTAAGCCACCAGTATCAACACGTAAATCGATAAGGCCTGCGTTGAATGCGACAGTTTCTTTGTGATTTCATATATTCATATGCTGGAACTTCCACCAGCCCTCAAGCAACTCGCTTATTGAGTTCAACGCTGGGGCCGTTCGATGCCCTCATCCCCATTTGACAGATAGTACATATGCGCTAGGGGACCATACGACATGAGACCTGGTGAGGGTTCACACGCTGAAACCGTGCATTTCGACATTCTGCTGATCTGCAAGCGGTCTGCAAGCTGCACGACGGAGCGATAACTACCTACTCCGCAATGGCACCTCCGCACGCGGGCAGAGCAGGTACCCAGGTACCGTACCGTAACATTTGACTGACTGATTGACTGGCGCACAACGACAGTCGGGGACGGCATCGGGGAGCGAGGAACAGCTTGATTAACAGTAAAACGGTGGTTTTGGGCGTTTGTATGACGACTAAACCCGAGACCAATTCTCCATATTTTCCATGATGCTCGAATCATCACTTCTGGAAGAGGTTTTCCATAATGCTACAGCAATCCGTACGGATTCCCCCGATGGCTTGCCCGCCACGAGCGTACCCTGTGCGACCACGAGAGGCGGGTGTCGCCTGGGTCGACGCCTCGTTTGCAAATCGCTAGTTGATCTTCCAGCACTCTTTGTTTTCTTTCAATGGATGTCCACAGGGAGATAACTAGCTAGAGCTGTGCCTACAGTACGGAGGACGTACGTACAGTAGGTAGTAAGTAGGGTTACCTTTTGATGAGGGGACAAAGCGGCCGGGCTGTTGCATGGCATGAACATCCCCTATACACATGGGTAGCAAGGCAAGGGTATGAAGAGACTGTCTTGCTAATCCATAAGAAGTCAGCGAATAGAGATGGGAGATCCCCAACAGCAAGTAAAAGGGGGAATATTGCACCGCACCTGATTGATTATCTTTATTTCCTCCATTGCCCATTCCCTCGCATGGCAGGCCAGACAGTCAGTGGCTGCTGAGCCGCGGGCGTGCGCATGTCTCAACCCACTCCATCAGTTCTCAACCGCCCCCTTGAGTGCTCGTGGCTCCAGGGATTCCGTCCAGGGTGCTAAGCTGCATTCGGCCAGCAAACTTCCCTGTAGCCATGCTCAGTGCCTCCATCCACCGCATCACGTTGCTGCCATGCGATCAGAGTGCCAGTGCCTAAAACTTCGTTGCTGTGCATGCAACCATGGCGCAGCTGGCGTGCCCACCCCCCTTACTCTGCCCCACGCGGCGCCTTTCGCTACCCAGGTATGGCTGCTTCCAAATTACACCGGAGCATGCAGCCGAAGCAATGCCAGAGCCCTCCCACCTGCAAACTCCAGAACTGGACCGCGAACCGCAGGTGGACTCTCCGCCGCGCTGACCTGTGGCTGGATTTTTGAATCTCCATAGTATCTCCAGTGACAGGGTCCGGTGTAGAATTTTTTGATTATTTCTTTCCTCTTCCCGCCCGCAACTTCAATTCTCGGCGACTCCAATCAACTGTGGGATACCGATGCTTGTCTGGCCTGCTAGGAACAACCAACTAGAAATGCGATGCTGAAACACGTATTTGAAACGCATGGACATGGTTTTTCTGCTTGCTTTGCCCTTCGTCAACGAACCTTGTCATGCTTATGCGTGCTGACCCGCTTATCTGACTCTCAGATTTCTGTATTGATAGATTTGCGGGTTTAGCATTCAGGGCGCTCGCGAGAGTGTCGTTTTTTGGGAAAGGTCAGCGGCCGCAGGCTATGGTTGGGGAACGCCATAGATCGTCGTGGCCTTGTATTAGCCTCCGTAGTGGTTGGAGTCTGTGTCCTGTGAGGAGCTAGTATTATAATTAGAGCGCGCTCAAGCTCGCGCTTCTTAAAAAAGCCGGTTCGTTTCGAAGCCTCCCATAGGTGTATGCTACCATGGATGTATGCCGCAGCCTTGCTACCAATTCAACGGCCTGATCAGCCAGTCTCATCTCATAGCTGCTGGGCTTTGTAAGCCGACTTGAAAGAGCGCCAGGTGCATTCGCCGATGCGAGATTGTGATTCACAACATTATACTAGCCTCTTGTGCTCTGTGCTGGCTTTCTAGAAGCTTTCTGGAATCTTTGCCGTGGCAGGGACCAGGGCTCCCACATTGTGCTCGACTGAAAAGTCCGTCCGACTGGCGCTGGCGCTTGATGGAGAACAACTGGAACTGGAACTGGACGGGCACACCGTTAGATCAGCTGATCTTGTCGCAACGTAGTTTCGAAAATGGGATGGATGTCCGTGATTTTGAGCCCCGAGATCCGTATAACACAAGTGGTTGACAGCGGCGGAGGTGGAGGTGGAGGTGAAGAAACCAAGGCGTGGGTTCCCAGTCGAGGAGGCTGCTCATGGCACTTGGCAAGGGACCAAGGGACCAAGGGACCAAGGGACGCGACAACACCATTAGGTAATCTAGAGTTAGAATGATCGATATTGAGTCTGAAGGGCCGAGTTGTTTTACACTACGTACTATATTTTTTCCCTTTCTACTCCATATTATCACAGCTGGATATTGACAGCGCTCGGTCTTGGCGTGTTCGCTATTCAATCTCGCCACTGGCCGTTAACTCAGGGCACGGCTGTTATAACCATCTAGGTAGAAGTTCTATGGTGACTACTAACACCGAATGTTGGAAATACGAGTCATCATCCATCATGGGCCTCACCGTTCTCATTGGCTGTTGAAAGTTCTAAGGATGACTTATATGTTGAAACCACTTCAGCAGACTATCCCCTAGCCTGGTTATAGCTGTAGTAGCCGGCTCTGCGCATTACTACTAGACGTACGCGTTCTTGTTGATGAAAGCAAACAACACGATTCTTTGTGAGCATCAAACAGCAAGTAAACAAATAGACTTGCAAAACACAGGTAAACAAGCAATGTACAGTAGAAAACCTACCCGGACCAACAGCTGTCAAGGTGGAAATAATCGGGTTTGGTGAGCTGTCTGGGCAGGATTTTTCGGAACTGGATCAACCGCGACCACCCTTACACCGCAACACAGAGGTTGGGAACTAGCCAGCTTGTCAATACAGATTAGGATATCGTCAGATTTCAAGCCCCATCCGTGAGTCCCTTCTACGGTGGTCTATTCATGCTGGGCGCCGCGCCGGGCGTGTTGATCAAGGGCACGCTGTAAGTACCTGGGATGTACAGTCTGTTAAAATATGACTAGTCATATTTCTCAACACGTCTACTTTCCCACGTGGCTCCATGACTGAGCTTGTCAAGGAATCAGCTGCACGTAAAACTGACATACTTATACGAAGGTCTACTCCCCCTTCCCTCGCGTCGAAATAGAGATTCTGGAGCAGCTCAACACTTTCCCAATGTTATGATCTGATACAGGCAATGCAGAGCGTCGTGACTACCTAGGTGAATACGCCAATGTTTTATTTCTCGGTCTTTTGTCGTGCACACTTTAATCAGCAACCTGCATATAAATGTCTGGATATTGCACACGCACATAGTCGAATGGTGGCTATGACGACTTGCAGATCTCCAAGTCAAAGAGTAATGCAATTATTATTCTGTAGCTCTGTCAGACTGATTGAACTCTGGGTGTTGGTATTGGATGCAAATGGAGGGTGTGAGGTTAGCGTTAGTCAACAGTAACCCTACCTAGCCAGGTGGTCTCCATCCCTTCAGTGATGGGGTCCGCCACGTGGATTTAGAAGAAGCCACCCGACGCGTTTTACAACCAACGAGTAGTCGACTCGCTTATTAGAGTAGATAACATTTCTCTTCGCTATCCGACCATCATTTCACATCCATTCATGGATACCTGGCATCTTCAAGTGTTCTCGGCCAAGCGCAGACCAGTAACCCTGGAATAGATACGGCAGTTGAAATAAGATTGTTCGGAAGTTGAATGTAAACAGATCATCTGCGTTTGGCTCCTATGATCCACCATAGCTCTCCCGGATCGACTTGTAGTTAGCCAGACCTTGATAGATACTGTACACTGATTCTAGTTAATTGTCGATGCTAGAATGCTCATGACGACATGTGACGGATGTGTGCATCAACAATATCAGATCAGTGAGGTCTGGCTAATTAATTCGACCTGAGAGCGAGAGACAACACTAGCGCCCGTGCAGCTGCACCTTCAGCTTCAGCTTGGAACGGCATCCTTGGGTCAGATATCAAGGCGGCCGTCGGTACCTGGTAGTAGTAGGAAGATAATGTGCCATTGCCACAGCAAAACCTGGCTTACATACAATCAATCACCAACCAGCATCCATTCCGGGCCGGTTCTTTATTAACAAGAAACTTCATGACATCTTCTGGACCCCGAAACGTGGGTAATTTTGCAAGGTAGGTAACGTAACAAAGTGTGTTTTTTTGACGGATGTCATCCATTGACATCCCAGCAAAAAGTAAAAAAGCAAAAGCTTGCAGGGTTCACCTTGTGCATCAATCTGATTCAATCCCCTGCTCGTAACCACGCGAGAGGTACAATGTACTTTGCCATGTGCTTCGCCGTGCCATGTGCCAGCAAGCCCACGAGGCAGAACGATCACGGCAGATCCGTCTAACCACATCCGGCATGATGATATCCACAATACCTACTGAGAGGCATGCTGTAGAGCAATCTCGTCCACCACCAACACGCCCGATACAGCCCTACAGTATTTTGCCATCTAGACAGAGCCAACGGCCTCCCTGCCATAGTCCATTAACCAAATCACTGGTAATTACCGAGATTCTCGTCAAGTCAAGTGGAACAGTACTAGAAGTGGGCAACAAAGCAACATCGTACCATTATCTCGGTATTGACTCGACTCGTTTCACACGGCGAACCCCGAGCTCCAGTACCGACGCGACTATATAGACCATGGTCCAAGTTATACCGAATATGAGGCCCTAGCCGGTGAACTGCCTGATATCAGAGCTCTGCTATGAAGGCTGGGATCTGGGCGTGGCTAGCGCCATTTGACTCGATCAACAGCCATGTGGACTTGGACTTGGACTTGGACTTGGACTTGGACTTGGGGCTGGTTATTAGCGGCGATCTGATCTGTTCGAGCAAGAATTTCGACTGAGTTATTCCACGCCGTGTGGACTGTGTTAGGTGGGAGTCCAGGAGTCGTACATATAGGCAACAGGTGGTCTCCATCTCCAGCCCCTCCACATCCCAGCATTCGACTGCACAGCACAGTCTGTGACATTTTCCTATTACTACTCGGATAGAATCCGTCCTTGTATCCTCTCCGCCGCGGAAGTCCATCATGCTGTTCACTTGCGTTTCAAGCCATTAGCCACCAGGCGTACAGGGCACGGGCGTCTACCACTATAATCATTGCTTCTGATGAACTAATAGTACAAGCCCGCTTACAAAGCTCTTGATATACCGACGATCGACTGCTTGTTGGCTCTAAACCTGCCTAGCTGGCTAGCTGGGTTCAAGGATATTGTTCTTACACAGACTATCTATAGCGTATCATGGCACACCCTCTAGCTCGCCATTTGTTGCTGCCAATGGAGAGAAGGAGTCTCGCGGCCCAGAGGTACGATACTGTGATGTTGCAGTGGACAATTAACTCTCAATAAACCATTCAATCCATCAAGTACACTATGTATCATCCCGGGAATGTCCTAGCCTAGCCTATCTGCCAGGTTTACTCCCGGACATCCGGTCAGTTACATGTAGGGCAAGCGACAGAGGGTTGTCAGATCAAGGTCGTCCCCAAGCTCACCATCATCTATCGCAACATCAAGGCCAAGAGATTGCCACGGGGCGTGGCGCAGATCAACGGCAGGCCTAAGCTCAGCCCGCATGCACCTGATACAGGCCAACCGCTGCCATCTAACACATTTCCCCTCACCCGCGTGTTCTTACCATGCACGCTATATTAGCTGCAGCTAAGCCGTGGCCGTCTGTGTCAAGATAGATACTATCTTATCCAACCACATGGTAAACATGGTACTGCTTATACTGATAGTTATGAGTTCCAGGATACAAGTCGAGCTTGGAATGGATGACATACCTTGGGTTCAACGGCCGCAACTTGGTAAAGTTTGAAAGTAAGGAAGCGTGCGTGGCGGCAAAAGTGTATTCCTTATGCTAAGTTCTCTATGGCCGACCGTAGCCTCTAAATATTACCTATAGCCCTACTAAAATAGTAACTAAACTATTAGGGATAACCTTCTATAATATACTGCCTAGACTACTTTATAGTATTAACTATAATACTATAAAAAACCTAACTGATTAATTCTAAAGAATATATAATAATTCCCTTATAATAGTAGTAATAATTAGCTTTTTAACCTTAATCCTATAAGCTTATATCCTTATATCTTAATTATATAGTAGTTTTATAGTAATCTTTATTTAATATCTTTTTATTATTTAATAGCTTTAATTATTAAATAAGTAGTTTTAAGTTCTTATTAATATTTATAATCTTTAGGCTTTTTAGTTTAGCTTTAGTAGACTTTACTTTAATTAAGTTCTTAAGGGTTAATAGAGTTA
>JAJJWO010000657.1:0-41927 GCA_021655895.1 Fusarium sp. NRRL 66739 | reverse complement strand
ACACACCACTTAGCACGAGGCTACTACTCTTGATCCATGACAGCTTTTAATCTGTAGGCGAGCGGGTGTTCCAGCTTATACTTGTATGTTCATCCAATTGACGACCCAAACTGTGCCTGTCAGATCTGCACCGGAGATGGTGAGAGGCAGAGCCAAATTGCACGTTTTCCACGTCAATCTCCAATCTTTTTGCTGGGGCATTCGATATCAAATCCCTTTTGCCTGGTGCTAATTTCGGCCGTTTGGGCATCAGCCTTTCACCGCGCAGCTACCCGTAATGGTTTAGTCTCCGAACCTCGACATCCGCCGATCCCGTCAAAATGTTTTAATGATATTGGCTCTGGGACCTGGAAAAAAAAAGCAGACCACTTTGCTTGTCTCGCATCAACAAGTCCCTATTTTCATTTTCAGCCTGCTCTCATTGACCGCTTGTAGCTGTACGTCATGTGCCAAGGACTCTTGTGATCGTTGATTCTTCCTCACTTACAGACAAACAGCTACTAAGTAATTGATCCCAAGGCTCCACCACACATGATCGTATCCGTACAGACTACAGTACATGATTAAAACAGCCCTGGCGCTTATAAACGTCCACCGCTTGCTTGCTTGCACCATCTTCCGCTTCTTCCGTCACAGATCTAAGCGGGCCCTAGCCTGATACTCGGGACAACGTTTCTTGACATCCTTGGATCGTATGTTGCCCCATTGCCGGTTCAGCCTCATGAGATATTACCTGATACATGCCTGCGCCATTGTCTTGCTTGTTCGTTCGATGCAGGCCTCTCAACAATCTCATCGGGGGCATCCGGTTTGTAGATTGATGTTCAGAGTAGGCGGCACGGTGACAGGGTCTGGTATAGCTGCACCGGGGATATCACAGCCCAATTCAGCTATCCCCTTCGGGTTTGATATCCAGTTTGATCAACTCTGGTATGCTCATATGTACTTGCTGAACACTCACACACTGTTGCTGCAGCTGTACTAAGGGTATGGACAGCCGTGCCGCTTAAGCCCTGACTGGGGTTGTTTCTGATCTGATCGCGTGGGGTTGTGAATCAGATGCCTGCACGAATTCCATCGGCCACTGAGTGAAGCAGAACATTAGCAACCGCATTGTACTCTGAGTATCTGGTTGTTAACAGACAGCACCTATAGCGACTAAGCTCTGTACAGCTACAACTCTGTGAATTTTAGATAGCCTTGGGGTTGCTTCCACCTCCCACTCCCACCCACTTGGACAGACAGTCATGCTATTGGCGCATCTAACCTACAAGGCCAGGGACGCAGCCAGTCACGGGCGACTTGCAGGCTCATCTCCAGGGACCTCCCCTAGCTCGATCGTCTTGGATTCCCCACCCCACGAGGAACGGTTCGGTTCGGTGTGTTTTGGGAATGGATACGCACGCCGTATTCGTGTATCTGGGAATAGCATTCGGGTTTGCTGTATTGTCGTATTGTCACGAATACGTATGACAAGGCTCAAAACACAGCACTCGTCTACATAGTATATAATACAGCTATTGTTGGCCAGCCGTTGTGATGTCCCGTCCTCCACCCTCGACTTACACGAGCAATGAGTGTCAACCGATTCGCGACTCGACGCGAATCGTTGGCTTCTGATAACCGACATTCTTTGAACATCTTTGATTAATAAAAAAGATACAAGGCGAACAGAGATGGCCTTTGCTCAACGCCGGCTATTTCCCCAACAACAGTAACATCTCGTACCCGAATACGAATGCGACGTCGTTCTCCACGGCCGCTGTGGCGTCCCAAGCGACCCCATCTCTTCAAAGTCACCACAAAGGTACATTCACAACCAATAAGCTATGAGATGGCATGTAGGACATCAAAGACCGCTACAGCTGGAGCTCCAGGTTACTTTCACAGGTAGCATGGTGAAATTACTCAGCAATGGGATGGAACTGGAACATGATATCCTTGGGTTCCAGGCGGAGCATCATGATCTCCCTTAACTAAGGCTCAGGTACCGGCTAGACCTGCCCAGCCTGCATCTGGATAAGCTTATCACCAAGGGCACTTTACTTATCTATCATCGACGTCACTCCCGTCTCGCTTTGCGACAGCCATGATTCACTTCGGCTAGAGGTGGGGGATCGCCAGGATCATGAGGGGCATTCGTCTTTCTGCTACCCTATACCTCGTCGAGACCACGAGATTTTAGGCTCATTATGAAAGTATGAACTTTGATGACTGCGGTCAAGGGGCATTTATTTCTTACATCGATATGTTTTAGAGGCTGTATGCTCTTCTTCTGGACAATTTGGCCTGCTGCCCGGTGATCCCACTGCGCTGGAGCTGTTCGCTCGAGTCATTGGTGATGTGGATTATACGGCAACGAAACACAACCATCTCACATGTCTGCCACCAGCAAACTCACCTTTTCACAAGCAACCACGTCATTCCTGTCAGATATCTGCCGGCGTCGCACATGCTTCTCGGGCAATGGCGTCATGCCACGAGGCGTGAGATTCAGATCTACCCTATAACAGCACAAGACTGCCACTATGCAAGAAGGGGAAGCTGGCAAAGGAGGGGGATTCATTGGCGTTGAGCAAGCCAGCGTGTAGAGCAAAGTGGGTTCTATCCTCCAAGAGCTACGTAGACCTACGCGTGCCTGCCTGCGGAATGCCCGAAGCAGGGCAGTTTGAGTTGTAAAGGATGGGTCACGCAGCCCGACTCACAGCGGATATATCTCGCTGCGTCCGCAGTCGTAGCAACTTAAAAGCTTCAGCTCCATACACAATCAACAGCACCAACCTCTATCAACAACTACATCAGATAACCAAACCAAACATGCCTTCCTACATTGTGAGCATCTCTGTGGTTTACATGTCGACAACTCCCAACTGATAGCTCTTCTCTTTAGGTCACTTGCAAGGACGACGCGTCCCCCGAGCAGGTCGAGGCGTGCGTACCCTATTCACTATATGCTTCTAGTAGACTGACACATAACCCCATCAACAGTGCCAAGCAGCACGCCAAGGACCAGGGCGGCCAGATCACCCACGAGTACAACCTCATCAAGGGCTTTGCGTACGTTGTCCCCTCCCCGTAGCACAGCATGCTGGACTGGTAGCTAATGTTGACTTCTGGACAATAGTGTCAAGTACCCCGAGGATCAGATCCAAACTCTTGAGAACCACGAGCACGTCAAGGCAGTCGAGCCCGACCAGGAGATGAGGACCCAGTAGATGGAGGGGAGTAATGCATACAAGAGACGGCCGATATCCATAGATTATCTCGAGCTCTTTGCATGCTGGCGTGAATAGAACCTAATCTCCAACCGCACATCTTGCCATGATGCCTCGCATTTCCATCTATAGATAGCTTAAAACCGCTCCCAAGATGCAACACCATCACGGCAGCAGTAATTACCATCCCATCTCATCACCTCTCGTAGTGGGGGACCGGCCGGTGACGTATCCTCCGATAAGCCCAGCTCAGCACCCCGCAATTGAAGCCCCGGCGATAAGCCGACCGAAAGCGCGCTAACGTGAAGTATCCCCGGACCGCAACCGCAACCGCAGCCGCAGCGGGAGAGTCATCCAGCTAATTCATCTACGTACCTTTGTATAATTCACTGCATACTACTACAGCTCGGCCACGGCCAAACTCTACATCCAGAAACTGAGTAAAGTCACTTTATGCCCAGAATGCAGCAATGATTCTTTCGTCCGCCAGGTCAATGAGGCGTCGCGTGCCCACTGGCACTGCCTCTGCTCTTCTTCGGTCCTGGTCTTGTCCCGCCTCGCAGGGCTCACAACGGTGTCTGTCTCAATGGAGAGGGCCTAGGCAAAGGGTTTGGCAATGTAGAGAGAGAGGAATAGGGGATGGAGTGGTCGTGAGAAGGAGTATACACTCGCAAAAGGTCACAGATGATGAGATTGCGACGCTGGCTCGGCAGCATCAACACTCGCTGAGCCTCGCAGATCTAGTGAGGTATGTATACAGCCTCAGCTCTTAAAGCTGCCATGACTAACACACAAAAAACAGACACGGTCGTCCTCCTCTCTCAGCCGAATCACTCCTCTCCTCCGCCAACTTCGCCCTCTCCCTCCTCCCCGTACGCCTCGCCCACCGCATCCAGGCCCTCCGCAACCTCCCATACATCGTCGTCGCCAACCCCAACATCTCGCGCATCTACAACAACTACCTCCACTCCCTGTCCATCCTCCTGCCCTACTGGCACGCCACCCGCGAAGGCCGTCCCATCTCCACCCCCGAGGACGAGGTGCGCTTCACAAACGTCCTCGCCGAGCTCGTCGCCACGCACACCGACACCATCCCCATCCTCGCAAAGGGCTTCCTCGAGAGCAGGCGCTACATATCCCCCGAGGAGGTGACTGTGTTTCTCGACGAGCACCTCCGCGCTAGGATCGGTACGAGGCTTATTGCAGAGCAGCATATCGCGCTGCACTTTAGCTCACAGCCGCACTTTGACCCGAGTTCAAGCCCAACGCCATGTCCCGAACACCCGTCGTACATCGGAGTCATCGACACTGCCTTGCGACCCGCCCACATCGTCGAGTCCTGCGCTGGCTTTGTTGCCGATATCTGCGAGCTGCGCTACGGCGTCCGACCCCTACTTTACATCCGTGGCGTGCCGGATACGACTTTCGCCTTTGTGCCCATGCATCTTGAGTACATCGTTACTGAGCTTCTCAAAAATGCTTTCCGCGCCACCATCGAGAACAAGTCCAACGAGCCCGTAATCGTCACAATCGCACCCGAGCCGTCTCTAAGAGAGAGCCCCCCGCCGGCCAAAGACCCGTACGCCGGCGCCGACCGATCTTCTGAAGACAACGACCAGAACACTCCGCGCAGCGACGCCATAGCGCCTCTCGACGACAATGCGCCCGGCGTGACGATCCGCATCCGCGACCGCGGCGGCGGCATCTCGCCAGAGGTAGTCCCCAACATCTGGTCCTACTCCTTCACCACATTCTCCGACGACGTCGAGGACTTTCCTGGGGACAGCAACGGCAACGACGGTCTAAGCGCCCTTTCAACTGCCAGCACCGGCGGCAGCACCATCGCAGGTCTGGGTTACGGACTGCCGCTGAGCCGGGCGTATGCAGAGTATTTTGGCGGAGGCATTGCGGTGCAGAGCCTGTACGGCTGGGGGACGGATGTGTATCTGCGGCTGAAGGGCGTGGGGAATTTGGGTAAGGAGAAGAGGCAATAGGACGTGCATTGTTTGGTCCTTGGATAACATAATCATTATGAAAGCCTGCGGAATTTATTGTTGCATGGTGGGAGAGCGAGAGGCAGGCTTTGAAGAGCGAGTATTGGCGAACACGTAGTACTTGGCTTAGGTACATGAGTATATATGTCTAGCAGATTCAATAGCGAATGAGTTACAAAGTTCTTTGCATGGAGATGGGCGATTGTGATCTGTTATGTATACTATATAGTAGGTATACTCCTGTACTTATTATCCATCACCTGCTGTGAGACAAGAACAAAGACACCATGGGAAATAACACTTCAGCAGAATAGGTAGCATTAATAATATGAAAAGGGACATATTGTAACCCAAGCCAGCCATTGTACCATTAAGAAATAAAGAGAGCAGATCCGAGACCATTTTTTACAAAAAACATAGTATAGTTAATTTCCAAAGAACGACTCCCATATCTGCCCAGTAAAACTAAACACATTCAAACGCCGGTAATTCTCACAGCCTCATTTTAGAAATTCCCTCATGCTTTCGCTTCAACGCAACTTTATCCAAAGAATTTGAGCAGTAGCTGCGAGACGCTGCATAGACCCAGTAAAAAAAAGGTTATGTACCCCAAGATTAAAGAGTATAAGACAGATACATAATTCCCGCATTTCTTTTAACATCATCCGCATTACATGTTCTCAAGCTCATGGTCGATCTGGCGATCCATGAATGTGCGGCGCTCGCCCACGAGCTCTGTCTGAAGACGCTGTTCCACTAGGGCGCGGACTTGCTTCTTGGTGACGGTGTCGAGGTCGACCTCGCACAGGACTGAGCGGATCGACTCGACGATGGCCATGTCGTTGGGTCCGGCGTGGCCCTGCTGGAAGTCGAATGACGACTGTGATCGCATGGCATCGGGCATGGGAGATCGTGAGCCGCTGTTGAACCCAAGAGCGGTGCCGGAACGGCTGTGACCACCGCCCATGGCAGGTGAGAGATTGGCCTGGCCGCGAAGGTTGCTGACACTGGGGTGCTGTCCGGGGTAGTCCTGGTACGGCGACTGGCTTCGCATATCATGGATACCTGTGCCCATAGACATCATAGACTGGCGGTGCTGCAGGCCCATTGTCGAGGTGCGGCCGTTGAAAGCAGGTGACTGAGGAGGCATATAAGTACCGCGGCCAGGCATACCTGTCAAGACAGAGCCCTGAGGTCCAGCCGAGTACACAGACTTGATTTCATCCAGCTCATATTGGTCACCGTACGAGTAGTCGACCTTCTCCTGGTAGCCGCCACGACGTCCAGGAAGGTTGTTGGAAAGAGCATAGTCGTCCCAGCGTTGCAGAGGAATGGAGCGAGGATCAAATCCTTCGTCGTCGACAGCAACGACCTGCTTGGCACCCTTCTCTCCAATGACGATACGGGTGTTACCCCATGAGAAGTTGTCCTGGTTCCAGAAGGAGTAGATAGGGAGAATGAAGGAGTAGATGGGGAAGGCAAGGATATAGATAATCATCCATCCAATATGCTGCCACTGTCTCTTGAGGATGAAGATGAGAGCTTGAAGACCGTAAACGGCAGCAATCATAGCAAGAGAGATATAAGGAATCTGTCCATTGCTCGTGGCGAGGATGTAGATGAGATAACCAATGTAGACACAGGTCGAGGGAAGAATGATGGTACCGCAGAGATCAATAAACACAACAAAGCGCATACTGAAACAGCAGAAACCACAGAGTTCCTTAAGTTGCATCAGTTCAACAAGGTTGTGGATGGTCGAGTTGATCCATCGTCGACGCTGAGACAGAAGAACGCTCCAAGATTCAGGCGCTGCCGTCTTACACTGGGCATCCGGAATGAACTTATAGGACATGGAAGGGAAATACTTGGTCATCAGGGTAGTCAGGTAACGATCTTCACCAAGGGACAGCAGGTTCTTCTTGTGAAGCGTGTCCACATCACAAACACTGTAGTCCCTGATGACGTCGTCAGATATGATCAGAGGCTTGCCCTTGTCGGCAGTACGGAGACGATACATGGTGAAACTGGATGAAATGTTAGCTGAGTCGAATACGTAGATGCGAGATAAGAACTTACCATCCAGGCAAACAAGTAACACTACCGAAAAGAGACTCGAAAGCCTTGGCGAGATGGTGAGAAATGAAGTACTCGTAAACCTGGATCATGGTCCACCAAGTCTTTTCATCGTTCTCCAGAGCAGTCTCACCACAAATACCAGCAATCTTGGCGTTGTGAGCACAGGCAGCAACAAGGCGGTTGAGTGAGTCTTCTTCGACGCAGGTATCGGCATCAACCATGAGAAGATACTCGTAAAGCTCAGGGTCCACGCCAATGATGTTGTTGATCTGGTGGAACATCTCCAGCTCCAGGGGAGACATGGGAGCGCGGTGGTGAACACGGTTGAGGAAGCTCATGAGAAGAATCTGAGAGTCACGCTTTCCACGGTTACCGGGCTTGGCCTTGGACTGCTCAGACTCCTTGCCAACCTTGACGATCACAAGATAAGGAACAACGTTGCCCTCAAACTCATAGAGACCCGAATAGACCTTACCATAGTTGAGCTGCTCACTGCTGGCACCGACAGACTTGAAAGGAAGCGCAGGAGGATCAACCTTGGGGTCAACACCGAGAATGTCGAGGACAATCTTGGGCGTAGGACGATCGTTGCCTTGACCGACGACGACACCATCGCAAATGACACAGATGAGCTTGCGCTTGTTATCGTACTGAAGCGCCGTCAACGAATCAAGGGCCTTTCGAAGCGAGTCTTCACCCTCAGTGTAGACGGGCACCTGGCAGATAACGAACTTGTCTTGGGGAGAAGGACGTCGCTTGGAGCCGAACTGCAGAGCCGAAAGGAACTTGACAGCAGTGACGATACAGATGATGATAGCGAATGCCAGAAGAAGGTAGTTGTTGACCTGGCACCTGGGCGAGTCACGGAAGTCAGTGATACCCTTGAAGGCGATGTTCTGGATGCATTGCCAGCTGTTCATGATGTTGGCATGTCGGGTCTCGTTCTTCATGGAGCTTTCGATCAGAGCGTCCAGGTCCTTCTTGATGTTGGTACCGGGATTGTTTGTCCACAAGTCTACAACATCAGAGTTGAGGAACTTGTACGAGGCAAAGTTATCGTTGACATCAAGAGTATGCAAGTAATCCGTGAGATCGTAAATCTGGTTGCCATACATGGCCCACATATGCTGGTCCTCGCTACCCTCTTTCTTGACCTTGCCTTCCTTCCAGACGAGGTCACCGTGGTAATAAGGCTTGATACCGGGTTGGAAGTTGTCCCAGTACCAGTTGGCGTTGTTGAGGGCACTGGTGCGGTCCCTAGCATAGAAACCGGAGATATGCTCGGCAAGCGGGTTGGTAAGGGTTTCGTTGTAGGTAAGCTGGGTAGTCTCCTTGATACCGAGGCCTCTGCAGGCCCGGTTCAGAGGAGGCATGAAGTAGTTGTCCATAACCAGTCCGGCGAGGGGCATCATGTTTTGCTTGGTGACCTTGATGTTGGTGTCACTGTGTTGTTGACGCCAGAACTTGGTGATATCGTAAACCTTGCCATGGATACCAACCCAGAAGTCATCCTCACCCTGGTGAGTAGACAGCTGCTCAGCGTTCCAGGCCTTGTCCGAGTTAGGACACAATAGCTTTCCAAAAGCGATAATCCAGAAGACAATCATAGCGTTGATGAGAAGGATCAAGAAACATAGGACAAACTTCTCTCGCCAAGCCATGCGAACATCGGGTCGTCTCATACGTCCAATGAACTTGAGAGCGGGCGAAGGAATCCAGAATGTGAGTGCCCAGACAAAGGCAACCCAGGCCCGACGACTGAATGGGATTGTCTTGGTTTCGATTGTCTTGTCCTTTGCCAGATCAGGGTCCAACACGCCAGTGAACTCGCCATCCTCATTGTAGTAGACCTGTCCCTTGTACACATCACCCTTAGTACCGAGACCATAGTCACCAGTAGGCTTGACGTTTCGCATAGCAGATGGAGCGATCGAGGGTGCTGACTGAGGGTTCAGGTTCTGGTGGTGATTCAAGGTAACTTGGCTCATGTTACCCTGGCTCATGTTGCGGGTGTGCATGAGCTGGTCATTGCTTCCATGCATGCTGTTGTCCATAGCAGGGGGTGGGAAGAAACCGCTACCGTTGGGAGGATTGGCTGAGTAGCTTGTATCGAAGCCTGATGAGAAGGGGTTTTGTCCGATGCTCTGAAGACTGTGGGCAGGCTTGATGTCAAGCATGCTCTCAGCCTCCCACCAGGGACCTTCACGAACCCAGACTCGCTCTTTACCGATGAAGACCTCGCCATTGCTCCATCCACGCTCCAGCATCCAGGTCTCGATGCCGTCTTTGCCATCCTTGCAGCCCAGCGCACCATAGCGCTGCACAAACTCGTCGACATCGAAGTCAGCGGTGTAGTCAAGACCTCGGTTGCGGCGGTTTGCCCACTCAGGAAGTCTCCATGAGCGAAGCTGTCGAGAGACTGTACCGGCTGACCATGCCGAGGTAATGGCGGGGAGCGTAGCCAGGTTAGCGGGAGAATCATCAGTAGGATGAAGACAAAGGTGAAACCAGGTACGGCTGGAGCTGAGGAGGGCAAGGAGATCGAACCGACCGGCACGGCCGAGATTGATACCCTCACCCTGAATAGGGAACAAGAGCTTCTTCAAGAAGGCGTCATCTTCAGAAGCATAGGCGACCTTCTCCAAAATGACCTCTCGTTTCTCGAGCTCATGTTGGCGATCCCTACCCTGGGAACCACTCATAATACCTAGATCTGGTGCGACATCGGCAACAGCCTGTTGCATCTCGCGGGTGACAGACGATCCAATGGGTTGAACTTCAACACCATCTTCGATCATCTCAGCGTTGATGCCAAGCGTGTCATCGAAAATGGTGCGCATGGCCAAAGCCCTGCCCAAAGCAGGGTCAGGGACCTCGACAACAGTGATCGACACAGTATCACCATCCTCGTTTGAGGTTGGGGTACGCACGCCACGACCATCAACGGACTCATCACCATCTCTAATGCGAAGCATCTGAGCCGTGATAGCACTGTTGGCCTTGGAAATGACCCAGTCAACCAGAGCCTCGTACAGCCCTCCAACGAGCGCTCGGCGGTCCTCGGTGCTCAACTGTTGCATGAGGACCTCAGGCTCCATTCCAAGTAGCCCGCTGACATCCTCGCAGATCTCCTCAAAGTCGTCCGAGTCGGTATCGTAGTCGAGAGTGTTGCCGAGCTTGAGAAGACCGGCGAGTGTGGAAATGAAGTTACGGTGAGCAGAACCTTTAATTCCAATCTCCTTCAATGCCTGGCGGAAATCGTCGGCGGCAGCACCATCATCGGCAGTGATGAGGTACGATGGCGGCTCGTAAGTGCCAGAGCGTGCCAGCAAAGCATAGGCTGAAGGCGACTTGAGACCAAGAAACTCTCGTTCGGCGGGTGTTGATGCCGATGTCAACAAATAGTAAAAGACATCAAAAGCACGGTAGCCAGCCTCGGCGGGGATGTTTAGCAGACCATTCTCGGTATCAATACCGCCTTGAGACAATGCCAAAGAAGCACCTGTAACATTTCCACCAAGGCTCATGGTCAGTGTAACGCCGAGGGCGACTTGTCTGGGAGCCGAAGCATTGTAAGGCGTCACGCATCGAAGGAAAGGTCGTACAGCTTCCAAAGACTTGTAGACGGACGAAGGAATGGAGAAAGGGAAAGTGTTGAGGAACGGCAAGAGGAGCGAGGGAGTCGACTGATGAAGCGAACTATGGAAAGTTAGCAATACACATTTGATGGCTTGTATAGTGAAGCATACCCCAGAATCACGCAGCCGTCTTCAGCACGGCGCCTAGCATGTTCCCATGCTCTGGCAGCGAGCGTAGCATCAACGGTAGGACCAGCTTGGGCAGCTGTTAGCCATGTGTTGACGACTAAGCTGGTACTGGCATCAAGTTGGTGAGGCTGTGATGACAAGTAGATGTTATGGATAGCATTCAGGAGCGTCGTCGTCGACACCTGAGCGGCTTGAGGTCCACCCATGCCCTCGGAGGCCATCGAATACATGGACATTCGGCTCGCCATGGTCGGTGACAGTGATGCCCTCGCGGGGACAATCACAGAATATGGTACGTTGCGATAGTGATGTTGTACACGGGATTGGGTCTTGTTCAACAGCCGAGTCTAAGTGGAACGAGGCAGGCTGAGGAAAGTATTATGTCCGAAGAACAGATGAAAACGACAGACGTTGACAATTAGATGTATGAGCGATTGAACAGAACAACAGTCGACTGCACTGCAAGCAACTAGGATGCGGCTGAGAGGCTGGAGGCAGTTGGTCGAATGGTGAGAGGAAGGTTTCGGTCGCTGGGCAACGCGGCCCTCCTTTTCGCCGTAGAACGCAGTATCACGGCCCTTGGGCTGTGGAGGTTTTGCAAGGGAGGTTGGTAGAGGCTGATATTAACGATTGATAGTATAGACACAGCCAAAGCGAGTGAGGGCTGGTTAGTTGAAGCTGTAGCGAAAGCAGAAACAAAGAGCAAGACAAGACGCTCACGAAGGCTTTCCAAGAGTTGAAGAAACGACTGGGTCTTGTTCTGGCGAGGAAGAGGTAGCGTTAGCAACGTAGTAGTGAGCCCGAGCCAGAGCAGGCAAGCCTAGTGTGAGGTAGCGTACTGTAGCGTGCCCCAGCAAAAAAAGGGCGACTCCGAAAATGGATACGGGTGATCTGAGGCACTGTGTACGGCATGGCATAAGAGGAAGGGGCGCAGAAATCCAGGTCCAACGTCCCATTTTAGTACCGAGGACGTGGCGCTTCAGGCGGGCTCTGCTTATTCAGGAGGTGATTTGAGTGGTCCAGAGGTGAGATTTATTGATTAATTGCTTGAGTGCGTGGCTGAGAGGACACCAACAAATGTTGTCTCTTGACTCTCTCAGCTGCTGTCGATGAAAACACCTTTAGAGTACCATTATACACTGTAAGGTACTGTACATGTCACTCTAGACTATGGATCTGTCCATGCCATCTCTAAACTTGGAACAGCCGGACGCACCATGGCCTGTCGGGGTAAGGGGCCCGACCCGAGGGTTACTAAGGCTATAAGGGTGACCCGGATTGGCTCAGGGTGGGTGGACCGTGGTCTAAATACGAGCTTTGAAGGCAAAGTCACAAAGTGCACTACATCGAATGGAATAATAAGTTACGCGTCCAAGCCCGAGTCTCGCGATGCACCAAATGCCGTTCGTATGATCGAGTTGATAATGCTACCTATAAGAGGACGGGGGCTGTGTTGCCTTGGACAAGACATGTGAGGCTCTTCTGTATCCAGACCTACTTGGATGATGACCTGATTATGTGGACTATTCCCTACCTACTGTTACATGCATCCCATGTTTTTTACCCGCGCGTTGTTACACCTTAACTCAATCCTCATCAACCCTGTCAGCAGAAAGACGAGGTTTAGACAGACGTCAACGGGATCGAGAGGATCGAATTATCCGAAGATCTTATCTGGAAAAAGGTTCTGCATTCAGGAGAAGCTGCCACAGATCTACACGTAACAGTGCCTCTTCCAGGCTGTTTTCCTTGTCTTTTTGCTTGGCTCCGCGTTTACCACAAGCTCTCTCTCTCTCTCTCTGCACGCTATTGTTTTACCACTTTACACGCGCGTCCAACTAGTTCGTCTTTTCTCCCCGACTAAGCCGCCAAAAATCCATTGTCAGCAGCATACAAATTGACTTGATACGCAGCCCGTCAAGTTGCTAGTCCCAACAGCCAAGCTGAGTGATCACTGATGATGCGCAGCTGGGACAAGGGTCGGGAACCAGAGAATTTCTCCAACCTCCACAGCCGAGTCGCCTCATATCATGTCTAGCATGTCTCTGTCTCGCAGATCACTCAGGGCGTCTCGGATATTTCTCACATAACGCGTCTCCCACCCACGCACGTCTCACAACATGAAATGGGCTTTGGCACGGGGGCATAGCATGAACGAGAGAAATACAGGCTCGTGATAACTTGCCATCATGGGGGACAAGGCCAAGCTGGCTGTGCCCCCCTCTTCTACCGCACCAAGTCCCGATCCCAAAATAACAACTGCAGGGGAGAATCTAAGGCTAGCATCGCCGTTAACACATTCCAGAAGGCCGATGGGAGGAGCGATCATTACAGCGGATGTTCTCCCCTGCAAGCCGAAGGTTTGATCCCTGGCTTTTTGACACGATTGGGAACAGGGCAAGGAGTATTCATTCGTAAGGCGAGCCTGAAATATCATTGACTGTGGAGTGTCTAGACCCCTGAGAAATCACAGTCGAGATGATTCATATCGTCTATGAATATGAGATGAGTGCCTGTCAAGATGATATTTCCTTTTTTCCCATTCTTGATTGATCTCGTAGGGTAAGTTGAGTAATGACGCCTGATATGCAGAACTGTGTGTCTCACTCTGAGCTTGTGCTCCGGTCTTGATCCCTTCAACTTGTCCTGCAAAACCCCTATAGAAGAGTCCCCGATGATTATTGCGGATCTGGAACTGTCAATGTCTAAGGCTTCCGCCCCAGCCTCCTGTCATGCTTTATCCATAAAGCGGACTTGGCGGGTTAAAAAACAGAAACATGTCTCAACCTCGCATCTTCAAAGCCCATCAAACTCTGCCTCAGGGACTGCAAATATGCACAGTACGGGAATCAAAATGGAGCATAAACAGTAAACAAGCCTTTTGTATGACCCGCCGCGTCGTCCCTGTCTGTGCGGCTGTGATGCTGCGGGTGGATGCCATTTGGGGAAGGGTTTCTTTTTTAGGGGTCTGAAGAGAGTTTGTACCAACCATGATGGGCCATGGTGCCATGATAAGTCTCCGTTAGTCTTCCCCTGACGATGCAGTTCAGTCTGCGTCTTCCGCCGACGGACGGGCTGAAGAGGGATCATGGAAAGTGACGCTCAGAGGAATGTTCAGTAAAAGATGAGTCTCAGTCATCGTCATGGCTGACCGTTTGTGGCGTGTACACTAGGAGAGATGAGGAAGAGACGCAAAATTAAAGAGGGAGAGTTCATGGACAGCACAGACATGGCCACGGCTCCTTTATTGGATCGGGCTGAGCTGTGGCATTTCATCTGGCACCCTTCCAAAACGCGTACAGTGTGTTGATTTCATCATGATTGTAGATTCAATTTAGCCAGCTGCTAAGCGTAGTTTCAGAAACCGTTGATTTATCCATCTGCGGAACCTTAATTGTTGCCTGCAATATCGTCACATAGATGAACAAGGTCTGGAGAATCAGCTGAGCATATCAGCCAGATTGACGGCCATGGTCAAAAGGCACCAGAGGCAAAGACAGACAGACAAAGAAAGAAAGACAGTGACAGAAATAAAGTGGGAGATAGATGCTCCCCGGGAGTGCCGTGTGGCTATGAGCAGGGGAAACCTCGTATGGGCGTCCATTTTTATGCCGTGGTCGTGGCACAAGCCAAACATAGAAATCGAGGTCGTCCAAGGGGGCCTTGCGCTATGCCCGTCCTGCACAGCTGGCCTCTATAGTCGACCGTACACAAGACTCCCACTTTCTACCGCGTACCTCTCCCACCTCCACTCCCTGTCTGTTAGTACGAGAAGACTTGCATGTGGCCAGTCCAGTCGTGCTAAGAAAACAATCCCTTTTCCCAGGCTCGGTTGTTTTTGTTGGTGTTTAATACCTACTATTACCTTGGCAAGTAGAGTTACACTACAAGCGTCAAGCCAACAAACTGGTGAAGGCTTCTGATTCCGGAGCCTCGCTCTTCCTCTTCCCTTTTCTTGTTTTGGACGCTCGTTTTTGTCTACTTGCACCCTTGCCCTCGCTCAGAGTGCCTGTCTTGCCTGTCTTTGTTTGACTTGCGAATAATCAACGACACCAACGACGGTCGATATCGTAATAGCCAATTCGTAACAATCTCAGTTCTATCGAATCCAACAACTTCCGAATCGCTTCAGTTATCGAGAGCCACTTGCTGGCTACTTGTCTACCATGGCCATGAGCCTACCACAGCTCGGCGGCGCAGGAGGAGGCCCTCACAACCAACCCTCGCTGCCTTCGCTCCCAGCACATCTCCAGTCCGATACGCATCTCACTGCTCACCTCGCCAGTCGTTTCCATGTCTCTCACCCGACCGCTCGACTCTCCTCCCACGGCCTCATCTCGCTCAACACCTATACTTCCTCGGCAAAGGGTCCTGATGGTGGCAAGGAGGGAAGCGCCATGGCTGGCGCTGAAGATATCGCCGACCGAGCCTTTCTACGATTAGGACACCGATCCGAGAACCAGGCTGTTGTATTCTTGTAAGCTTATTTAATCATCGTTGCCCCCAGATATGGATTGCTAACATTCTGTGCTCAGGGGTGAATCTGGTGCTGGAAAGTCCACTATCCGAGCCCATCTCCTTACTGCCCTCCTCAACAAGTCTTCAACACCCCTCTCCACCAAACTTTCTCTCGCCGCATATGTTTTTGACAGTCTCACAACTACAAAGACCGCCACAACACCCACCGCTTCCAAGTCTGGATTGTTTTACGAGCTGCAGTATGATACCTCAGCTACTACTAACCCAGTTCTGATTGGTGGTAAGCTCCTCGACCATCGACTTGAGCGTAGCCGTATCGCCGATGTTCCCACCGGAGAGCGTAACTTCCATGTTCTATACTACCTTCTCGCTGGCACAAGTGAGGCCGAGAGGTCGCATCTCGGTTTGGATGGAGGCTCCAGCGCTCCTGGCGCTGCTCAGAAGCGATGGAAGTACCTTGGTCACCCTACCCAGCTCAAAGTCGGAATCAACGACGCTGAGGGTTTCCAAGTCTTCAAGAACGCCCTCCGAAAGCTCGAGTTTCCACGTGCAGAGATTGCCGAGATCTGCCAGATCCTCGCCAGTATTCTCCACATTGGACAGCTGGAGTTTGAGACAACCAGCCAGACAAGCGTTACTGGTGATGATAGTGGTGGCTTCTCTCACGACGGTGGCACAACCATCACGGCGGTTAAGAACAAGGATGTCCTCACCATCATCGCTGCTTTCCTCGGTGTGAGCGCCGCTGACCTCCAGACCACTCTGGGCTACAAGACCAAGATGATTCACCGAGAACGAGTTACAGTCATGCTCGACCCCAACGGTGCCCGAGCCCATGCTGGCGAGCTGGCCCGAACACTCTACTCTCTTCTCGTGGCTTGGATCCTCGAGACCATTAACCAGCGCCTTTGTGCCCCCGAGGAGTCCATTGCCAACACCGTCTCCATTGTCGACTTCCCCGGTTTCTGCCAGCAAACACCCACTGGTTCTGCGCTCGACCAGCTTCTTAACAACGCTGCAACCGAGAGCATCTACAACCTAACTCTGCAGAACTTCTTCGATCGCAAGGCCGACATGCTGGAGTCCGAGGAAGTTAGTGTTGCGGCTACCAGCTACTTTGACAACTCGGATGCTGTCCGAGGCATCTTGAAGCCTGGTAACGGTCTCCTGAGTATCTTGGACGACCAGACCCGCCGCAACAGGACGGATATGCAGTTCTTGGAGGCCCTCCGAAGGCGTTTTGATGGCAAGAACGCTGCTATTGAGGTGGGCTCTGCCACTGCTAAGCTCCCTGGTAGCAACTTCATGACCGAGAACACGGCGGCCTGCTTTACTGTCAAGCATTTCGCCGGTGAGGTCGACTACCCTGTCAAGGGGCTTATGGAGGAGAACGGAGAGATCATTTCTGGCGATCTTCTTAACCTGATCAATGGCACCAAGAGCGAGTTTGTTGCCCGCCTTTTTGGCCAAGAGGCTCTGCAGACTGTCACTCACCCCAATGAACGCTCGACTGTTATGCAGGCTTCGGTCAGCTCAAAGCCAATGCGCGCACCGAGTGTTATGTCACGAAAGACTCACCGTACTGGCCGGCCTAGCACAGCCTACAAGCGCCAGCAACAGGAGGCCATGGAAGACTTGGATCAGCAAAGCCAGGCTGGCGAGTCTAAGAAGAATGTTAAGATGACCATCGAACAAGGAGCTTCGGGCCAGTTCCTGGCATCTTTGGACAACGTCCAAAAGGCTGTTACCGATCCTGGTACTAACTCATACTTTGTCTTCTGCTTGAAGCCCAACGACCGACGAATTGCCAACCAATTCGACAGCAAGTGTGTGCGTATGCAGGTGCAAACATTTGGTATTGCAGAAATCAGCCAGCGGCTTCGATCTGCAGACTTCAGCTTGTTCTTGCCATTTGGCGAATTCCTCGGCATGACTGATTCTGAAACGATCTTGGTCGGAAGTGAACGAGAGCGCGCCGAGATGGTTATCGAAGAGAAGCAGTGGCCTCAAAACGAAGTCAGGGTTGGTGCTACCGGTGTTTTCCTCAGTGAGCGCTGCTGGATGGAGATTGCACAGCTCGGTGAGGCTGTTTCTGTGGGTGGCCGTTATGGTGGCCTCCCATCATCAGACGCTGGTGATGGCCTCACTCCTGCCGAGTCTATTCCCTTTGGTGCTTCCAAGGAACACTTGATATCCGGTGGCAACACACCTCTCATGTATGGTGAGAAGGCCAAGGGCGGTTACTTCACCGACGACAGTCGATCCGAGGCTGGCGTTTCTGCCTTTGGCGGAGGCGACATGTTCAAGAACCTCGACACGCGAGAGCAGATGGCTGAGCGAGGAAACGAGAAGTCGCTCGAGGAAGTTGAGGAGTACAAGGATAAGCCCAGCCGAAAACGCTGGGTTGCCCTCGTTTACTTCCTTACGTGGTTTATCCCCGACTTTGCCATCAGACTTATCGGACGAATGTCCCGAAAGGACGTCCGTATGGCTTGGAGAGAGAAGGTTGCTATCAACATGCTCATCTGGCTGATGTGTGCAATCGCTGCCTTCTTCATGGTCGGATTCCCCATGCTCATCTGCCCCAAGCAAAACGTCTACAGCGCCAGCGAACTTTCTGCATACGACGGCGAGAAGGGTAGCAAGGGTGCCTATGTTGCCATTCGCGGTTTCGTCATTGATCTCAACGCCTTCATTCCCAACCATTATCCTGGTAGCAATCTTGTCAGCGAGCAAACTCTCCTGAACTATGCCGGCAAGGATATTAGTCCCCTTTTCCCTGTCCAAGTCTCTGCTCTTTGCCAGGGCAAGAATGGTGCTATCCCTCCCGAGGTCACTCTCGACAACAGAAACACCAACATTACTGGCCAGCCTCAACTCCTTGCCTCACGAGATATCGATGTCAACTCCCACTACCACGATTTCCGTTACGGCACCAACGATAGCCGACCTGACTGGTACTTTGAGCAAATGTACACATTCAAGCACGTGTACCTCAAGGGCCGAATGGGTTATAGTCCGCAATATGTCAAGAAGCTAGCCCGAGATAACGCATACAACATCGTTACCATCCACGGACGTGTATACGATATGACGAAGTATCTTCAGGGTGGTTTGCGTATGATGCCCAAGCCTGGCCAACCAACCCCCGTCATTGCCGGTGCCACCGACTTCATGGAGGATGCTGTACTCCAGCTATTCCGAAGTGCAAAGGGTCAAGACGTTTCCAAGTTCTGGGATAGTCTCAACTTGGATCCGGTTCGCAAGGCCCGCATGGAAACCTGCCTGAACAACCTCTTCTACCTTGGCGATTCTGACACGCGAAGCTCTACCAAGTGTCAGTTCGCCGAGTACTTCATTCTGGCTATTTCGTGTCTGCTCGCCTCTATTCTTGTCTTCAAGTTCCTTGCTGCCCTTCAATTTGGAGGCAAGAACGTGCCGGAGAACCTCGACAAGTTCGTCATGTGTATGATTCCTGCGTATACCGAAGACGAGGACTCACTCCGCCGTGCTATCGACTCGCTCTCTCGCACAAAGTACGACGATAAGCGCAAGCTGCTTGTTGTTGTCTGTGACGGTATGATTATCGGTCAGGGTAATGATAGGCCAACCCCTCGCATCGTGCTTGATATTCTTGGTGTCTCTGAGACTGTCGACCCCGAGCCCCTGAGCTTTGAGGCACTTGGTGAGGGTATGAAGCAACACAACATGGGCAAGATCTACTCTGGTCTTTACGAAGTCCAGGGTCACATCGTTCCCTTCATGGTCATCGTCAAGGTCGGCAAGCCCTCTGAGGTCTCTCGTCCTGGTAACCGTGGTAAGCGAGACTCGCAGATGGTTCTCATGCGTTTCCTCAACCGTGTCCACTACAACCTTGCCATGAGTCCCATGGAGCTCGAGATGTATCATCAAATCCGCAACATCATTGGTGTCAACCCGACCTTTTACGAATATCTGTTCCAGATCGATGCCGACACAGTCGTTGCTCCGGACTCAGCTACTCGTATGATCTCAGCCTTTATCGACGATACTCGCCTGATTGCTTGCTGTGGTGAAACCGCTCTCACCAACGCCAAGGGTTCATTCATCACTATGATTCAGGTCTACGAGTACTGGATTTCCCACAACTTGTCCAAGGCTTTTGAGAGTTTGTTCGGTTCCGTCACTTGTTTGCCTGGTTGTTTCTCCATGTACCGAATCCGCGCTGCTGAGACTGGCAAGCCCCTCTTCGTCAGCAAGGAGATTGTCGAGGACTATTCCACCATTCGTGTTGATACTCTCCACATGAAGAACCTGCTCCACCTTGGTGAAGATCGATACCTCACAACCCTGCTTCTCAAGTACCACTCCAAGTTCAAGACGAAGTACCTCTACAGCGCGCAGGCCTGGACTATCGCCCCCGACTCTTGGGCTGTCTTCCTGTCCCAGCGACGTCGATGGATCAACTCTACTGTGCACAACCTGGTCGAGCTTATTCCCTTGGCTCAGCTTTGCGGTTTCTGCTGTTTCAGCATGCGTTTCGTCGTCTTTGTCGATCTTCTCAGTACTATCGTCCAGCCGGTCATTGTCCTGTATATCGCGTATCTGATCTACCTCGTTGCCGACAACGCCACAGTCGTGCCCATCACGGCCTTCTTGTTGCTCGGTGCCATCTACGGTCTGCAGGCTATCATCTTCATCGTACGCCGCAAGTGGGAAATGGTGGGCTGGATGATCATGTACATCGCTGCTATTCCTGTCTTCTCCTTCGGTCTGCCTCTGTACTCCTTCTGGCACATGGACGACTTCAACTGGGGCAACACTCGTGTTATTGCCGGTGAGAAGGGCAAGAAGATTGTTGTTTCCGATGAGGGCAAGTTTGATCCCAACTCGATCCCTCGCAAGAAGTGGGAGGAGTACCAGGCCGAGCTCTGGGAGACTCAGACCCAGACCGCTCGCGATGATGTCCGCTCCGAGATCTCTGGCTACAGCTATGCCACCAAGGCTCAGGGTCCCTTCTCCGAGTACGGCGGTGGCTACCAGCCCAGCTGTCCCGGCTCAACAGCTGGCTTCGGTCACCAGAACATGTCTCGCATGTCTCTGGCCCACACTGAGATGCCCGGAAACCGCATGAGCCAGTTCGGTGGCTCGCAGTTCTTCTCTCCCGAGGAGATGGTTGGCATGCCCAGCGACGACGCCCTCCTTGCCGAGATCCGTGACATTCTCAAGACAGCCGACTTGATGACCGTCACCAAGAAGGGCATCAAGCAGGAGCTGGAGAGGCGCTTCAATGTTCCTCTAGATGCGAAGAGGGCCTACATCAACTCTGGTAAGTTTACCCATCACTATCGCATGTATCAATCTTGAAGCTAACATTCTTTCACTAGCAACTGAAGCTCTCCTTTCCGGCCAACTGTAGACGACATCTAGAAACTCAGCCATGTACCTACGAAGAACAGTCATTTTATAATGTCCGCACAGCCTTGCGATAATATCTGGTTTTTGATTTCCGGCGAACTTAGGAATGGGATATTTAAAAACTCAACTTTTTTTTTATTTTGCTCTGCCCTTCTATACTCTTATCCATAATAATGCGCGAGGGGGGTTCTGATTTTGCAGCGGAGCGATTTTTGTGGTCGGAGGGATATTAGGAATCTTTGATATTGGATGGAGGCACGCTTTTGTGTCTTTAGTTTTTTCTGCTGTGATAGAGGGTTAGGGAATGTACATACATGTACGAACAAATTTCATCAAGTTTGACGTTTCAATTGTTATCTCTGCGTGTCCTTGATATCTAAATTGGTGGGTTGTAGCCCCATGCTCGTATTCATGTCATGGGATGAGGCTATACACGTCTGGGTACTGGACTATTAGTTTCTACCAATATTATATTTGGATACACGTATTCTGTGGTCTTTTTGTATTGGAACGCCGGGTATATCAATCATCATACTACCTAGTCTATATAGATCCAACTGCCACTTGCTACAGAACATATGCAGCAAGCAACTTTTCAACTCCCCCCTTACTCCAAACCTTGACCTTTTCCTGGTCACACGTCTCCCACACCCTCCTTAACAACGCAGCCAGCACATCAGCCTCCTCACCGCCCTCAAACGCAGCGCGTTGCGCATCCAGCCAGCTCAGGATACCGAAGCGCGTGATGAGCGTGGTGCTGCCGCCCTCGATGCACGTCGCGCGGTAGAGCAGCCGCAGCAGACGCGTGCGCAGGTTGACGCGCAGATAGGGGTTTGCGCCGAGGGCGAGGATCTTTTCGAACCAACGCTTGCGGTGGAAGATGCTCAGGTCCGAGGGCGTGCGCAGGCTGTCGAGCAGGTAGACGAGCAGCCAGGTGATTTCGGTGTAGTACTTGTCGTCCTCGGAGGGTTCGCCGTGGAGGACGTCGTGTGCTAGGGGGAGCTTGTCTGAGGACCAGACGGGGCTGCGGGTGAGGAAGCTGTTGACCTTTGGGTAGAGTGGGTGCAGCGGGCTCTTGAGGACGTCGAGGGCGTGGATGGCGAAGGCGGTTAGGGCGGAGGGGACGGGGCCCTTGTCGACCTGGTCCCGTGAGGACTCGGCGAGCTCGGAGAGGAGAAGCCAGACCTGTTCTTTTTCCTCGTACGACGACTCCTTGAGCTTGGCGGCCATCTTGAGGATGCTGGTGAGGGCTTCTTTGCGGATGTTGGTGTGTGCGGAGGAGAGGAGGCGGATGAGGCCGGCTGCCCAGCCATCTTCGACGAGGTCTTCTGCGTTTTTGCCGGCCCATTTGGTCAAGGTGGATGTATCTTCTTCTTCGGCGAGCGGGACATGGAGCATGGCTTCGAGTTTTGAAGAGTCGATGGCTGGTCCGTCCTTTGCTCCGTTGGCGTCCGCTGTCTCAGCATCGGGCATTTCCTGGTCGACGTCTGCGTCGTCGGCCTTGTCTTCCTTGAGCTTCTTCATCTTGATCTTGCTCGAGGAGAATTGCTCCGAGATGCGTTTGTACAGAGCCTTGGTGAGTTGCTTCCCATGCTTCAGCTTGTACGAGGCAGAGAAGTAGGATGACAGGAATTTGCCAAGTGCAGCTTGCTCATCACTGCTTGTGGAGCTCATGGCGAAGGATAGTTGCTCTGCCATTGTCACGTTCACTAAAGCAGTCTCCTTAGCGGAGGACACGCTGTCTTCCTGCGCGTATGTTTCCAGCAAGTCGAGATACTTGATGGGCGACGAGGCACATCGGTTGATGCAGTTATCGACAAATGACCAAACCTTCTCCATATGCTTAGCCTTTACGTCGGCCAAAGTTGTCTGAAGGGCCTCGAGCAAAGGTGACAAGATTGCGGCCTTTGTGACGAGCTGATTCTCCACGGCTACATCACCGAGGACCTTCCTCAACTGCTGGAAAGGAAGATCTCGCTTCTTATCACAGAGCAGCCGCAAGAGGGCAGTGTATGGCGATAGTGCTGCTCCGTCGATGAGGTTGTCTATCCTTGAGAACCACCGCATGCCGGGGGAGTAGCTGGCGATTGACACCAAGTTTTCAAGCTCCATGACCCTCAACGACTCATCTTCATGCTTCTCACTTCCTTTGTTGAGTGACTTGAGGACTTCTGTGAAAAAAGGCGAAACGTCAAAGTTGGCAGCAAGAGCAACTTGTGGGATAACTTCATAATAAAGACGCAGCAAGCGACTGCCCATGGTTTTATGAAGTATGTTCTCGGCTGGTATACCCTTATACGACCGAACCACCTCTTTCATGTCGGGGATGCGTTGGCAAAACGCATCGATCAATCGGCGGCTGGCTTCTGTCCAAATGGGATCTTTGCCCTTGGACATCTCTTCGTGCATCTTGAGAGCTTCGGCAAGTTTCTCAACTGCCACGATGAGGATGCGAGTAGCAAAGAAGGAGGTGAGGTTGGACTTGGAGGAGAGACATCGGATAAGAACCTTTTGGTTGATAGGAAGGGGGATGACATTATCGAGCAAGATGGATGTGGGAGGGGGTGCCTTGGCGGAGCGTGTGCGGTCTCCGAAGCGAGGAGGTAGAGGAATCTGCATGGTGTTGAAGAGGAACGCGGCATATCCAATCCAGGTCATGGATAGCTTTGGCTCGAAGGTGAAAGATCGGTTGCTGATGAAATACTTGGCAGTGAGTTCAGGGGCAGCTGTGAAGATAGCAACAAGAAGCTCGCTATGCTTGAGACTGGACCAAGGGCGCAGTTTTTGGGCGAACTCGGCGAGTACAAAGTTGTAAACGGGAATATCCTCCTTGTATTTATCAGTGAAAAGCGCTTGCGTGCTCGCTTTTGTACGCCCGCTTGGAACCGCGTCGTCTTCTGACTCCTTGGGATATAGGCCAGTGGAGGGATATAGCACACCAGCGCTCGGGGTCGTGCAGATGTAAATGAGAAGTTGGTGGGCCTTGTAGCTCACTGTTGACTTTTCGTCCACATCCTCACCGTCGTTGGAGTATGTGTACAGGGCCAGGAATCGCACGAGCGTCTTGGTGTTGAAACTTCGGAACTTGACTTCGCGAGGTATCTTGTCATCTTTCAAGACATGAGTCTTTAAAGAGTCTAGAATATCTGAAACAAGGTATGGGGGATCGGTCTTGATCATATAAGTTAGGTGGGACAGAAGCTCCTTTTGCGATAGAAGCTCTCTTCTTCCATCGGAACCCAGGAACTTGAGGAGACTCAAGAAGAACCGGACAGCGTTCGTTCTGACCGAAGCTTTGTGAACATCCTCCTGAGTATCTCCAATGTGTCCGATCTCGAGATTTCTTCCAAGCGATGTCAGGGTAAAGTTTCGGGCGCGGAAAATGCGCTTTGCGTAGGCACCACCGTCCAGGCAAGTAGCCTCTCGAAGTAGACGCAGGGTGGGCGAAATGATGAATCCTTTGCTCTTTTCCGCCGATAGGTTCTTGGCCAATGACTTGAGTTGTCGTTCTTGTAGAAGGGTCTGACATATACCGAGGCCATGACGAACAAGCTGCAGCGAGCCTGAGAGGACCTGGAGCAGCAAAGCTAAGACAACGACCACAGAGGACATGACACCATCGTTGTTGACCTGCACAGCAAAGGACCACATCTCCATGATATCATTGAGAAAGACTGCATCTTCGGATGTGTCTCTAGGCTTGACGGCTTCGAGGTACTGGTGTAGGATTTCGAGGTTTGGTTTCCGGTCGCCATCTTCGTGCACCAGCTGATCGAGAAGATTCTTGAACGATTGAAGGCCTTGGAAAGAGGGAATATCAGTTTATGCTCCTCTGAATAGCATCATCATCATCACGTACCGTGTCTAGCATTGCGCAGATCCTGGTCAAAGGAGAGGAGTTTGCGCAATTGCTCGCTCGAGGTCACCTCTTCGCTCGTGGGCGTCTCGTGGGTGATTTTCTGGCGCTTGCGGAAAGCAGCAGCGCCATCGCCGCTGTTGAAGTCCCGTTTTCCCATCTTGAAGACCTGGCAGCTCGTCGCAATCTGGATCACTTGTCCATGAATTTACTTGATATTTTGGAATTCTGCCGCGAAGAACTGCTCTCCCGCCTGCCATATTTGGCGAGGTTGTGGGGTGCCGGCAGATCTATTTACCCGGTCAGTTGAAGATGTACAAGACACAACGAGATTCTGATCCAGGATAAAACGATAATTTCAAATACCCAGGCAATTTAGCTGATAATTTATTGAGTATAGCTATACTAAACAGTCTTGAGAGTTTCCTCTGTTGTTTGTATCCGAGTTGGATTTGCACCTAGGTACCTACTGACTTTACCAGCGTTGTGCTTGAAGATAGATGTTTTCAACGTTGATAAGTTATGACCATATTTAGAAAGATTACTATATCACGTAGTTATGATTTCTGTGTCATAAGGTATCTATTTTGATTCCTAATTGTTTTTGGAAAATTCTCATGTTACGATTTATCGTCGCCTGGCGTCACATCCATCCCTCAGAGCGCAGTACATCAAGCTGCAATATCTCAACCAGGCTCCATCTTAGTGTAACCATGGGCCAAAATCATGGTCCTCAACCTCGAATCAACACTTCAGACGTAACAACCTCTCCACTCACAAAAAATCAAGAGGCCGCCTTGATCCCACATCGTGGATTGCGCCACACCCGCGGCATCCGCTCTTGGCTTTTTCCAAGGCTCCAACAGACAAGAAACAAGGAAACAGAACCCTCCATGCTCTTAAACAGCCATTCCCGACCCGAGAAATGAGACATATTGCCCTCCAACATGAAGCGTGCGCCTCTCGCGATGATACGATAAAAACAACATCGGGCAGAATGACTGAAGATCGCCACTAGAACATCCACCATCATCCATTTTCATACTCAGCGGGGACCTAATTGCGGCATGTGAATGGCCTCTTGTCTCCATAAACTCGAGAACCCCTCCGATGAGTTTCTGGACGCATCCCTGACGCGGGCTAGCCAAGCTTGCAGAGCCACCAATCCTTGGGGCATGGCTATTTTAAGGACTGAGCAAAGGCAAAGTCAGGGGCACCACCCTCACAAGCACATTCACCTGACAGAGATGACTCGAACCAACAAGACAAGTGAGTGGCGGCGGCGGCGGCGGACACGCAGAAAGGCGAGAAGTTTGCTCTCAATCGCAACCATGCTCGTTCGTTCGCTCGCTCGCAGTTGCAGGGAGCGGTTCGGTTGTCGATCAGCCTTGACTTTTGACCCGGCTGCATGGAAATGGTCCATCTTCTAGGTTGTTTCTAACGATGCACCTTACTTGGACTCCACAAGGGAAGCCGTGATCACACCTTGCATGGGATGGGATGGGCTTTCTCACTGAGACAAATGCCGGGCTGTGTGCATCATTGCTACGGCTGAGAGATAAACAGATGACAATCTACTCCATAATTACAACACGATACGAGGGTATCATGGCCGCTTACGGTTCAGCCGTTCGTCAGCGCCCAAGATTAAATTTTGGAAACATTTACTGTTAGTCAGTTTGTCTCAAATTTCCCTTGCGGCGAATCGTGTTGCCTCATGCCGCGCCAGGCTACGGCCACGGCCACGGCCATCACAACGGCTTTTGTGCTCTCGTTTCTCATCTAGGCTACATGAAACATCAGTCACGGCCGTTTTGGGACGCAGGCGGCCAGTTGCTCGAGCCAAGTGACGAGACGTTTTGCCCAAACTAGATTCCGGTTGGATCAAGAGCAGATTGACAGGCGTTCCTGAAGGTCCCACGTTTCAAAGAGGCCCGAGAGCAGCAATTTCGATACAGCTCAGAACAAAAACGTGCAGCGTACCGATTTGATGGAGCAGAGATGATGAAGAGACCTTGGTCCGGGGTGCATCTACCAATCAGCCCACCAAGACCGGGGGGTTGCCCAAACCGGCGGTGCAACCCACCCTAAAACAAACAATGTGTGGATGCGACGTCAGACGAGAAGCAAGCGAGGTCAAGCTTGGTGATCTGCTGCTGGGTGTTTATGTTTATGTATGATGGGGACACAGGCTCTGCCTCTGCCTCTGCCTCTTGGACGCCCAATGCCCTGCAATTGCCAAGACCCAAGTTCACACCAGAGAATGTGAATGGCAAGAATGTACAGAGTAATGTGCAGCGTGACGACACACAGCCTCCAACACAAAGCAAAGGCCTCAACAACCCCCGTCATCTCACGCAGCCGTCCAATACCGGAACAGCACGAGACCTCGCCTGGGGACAGAGTGGACCGGATGCACGACATCGACTCGACAGGCTGGTCTAGGGGACTTTGGACACCATCACCACCATCTCGGCCGCTGCGTGTGGCCCAGTCATTGAGTCTCCTGTGGTGTTTTGTTAGAGTTGGTGTGGAGCGCTAACATCGTCCCGAGTCCGTCACGGCCGTCTTCTAAGCGCCGACTGGTCCGGCGCATCAACCGACCCCGGTCCATCACCTGCACCGTGGGTTCGTCTTGGACAATCGTCAACCACTCGATGCCTCGTCTTGCATTTCGTCAGGCTGCCGCCCATTTTTTTATCTTATTTTTCTACTGGATTATTATTATTGTTGCTTGCTGCAAACTCGATTGAGATCCCGCTACTGCTCGTAGGGTCATGGACGCCAGTGGGTGTGTATATACCACCGTGGGAACGTCGCGGCCCGGCCGTCACCCACGAGATGGGCTGGGCTAGGTTGCAAGTTGCTTGCCGCTGATTGCTCTTGATGCTTCTTTTTATCTGCCGGGCCCCTGGTCTTCTTCCTGCAGCTTTCCCGTCTTGCTTCTATCCTATCCCCTCCTGCACCCTCGGGCTTACATATACAAAGTAGCATACAGTACAGTACATACATATCAGATCCCGCCTTATCTACACTTGGTGATCCCTTCCCTCAGCTTGCATTTGAACCTTTCCTTTGTTTCCTCGAATAGCGAGCCTACGGTCGTTTGCTCTCTTATCTCACCTGTCTTTCCCTTCCACACTCTCTACGCCTTCCCGGTATGACGTGAGAGACTCGCAGCATGACACACGCCGGTACCCAAGGTGCCTATGGCTCTGACCAAGCCGCCTGGCCATCTTGGCTTTCTCTCTGCTGCGCACAGCGGGCCTCTTTCGAGGATAAGAGGCCGCGTCGTAGTAAGTCTCTGTCTACTTCTACCTCTGCCAATACTGCCATTGCTTGGGCCTCGGATTCATCCTCTACCATGAAAATTTCGTGGCCCGTGGGCAGATTGAGCGACGAACAGTTGCTGATGGGCCAAGTCGATGAGAAGCATTCACATCCAGTCATATACGACCAGCCACTTCACCAACCACAACCTGTTGCTATGCGGGAACAGCGAAATATGATGGGAAACTCCGCGAGAAACAACGTCTCTTCGAGAAAGAAGAGATTTTGGTCATTTTCTTCAGCTTCACGCCGGCCGCTCATTTCAGCCCCTTCAGACTTTCGCCATGTTTCAACTGCTGCTGATCCATTCTCTGAATATCCTGAACCTACACCATCACGAGCCTCAAACCTCCGACCTGCTAAGCAGCTTCCTCATCGTCCTTACCGACCGCTCGAGTTGAGCATCTACCAGTCAGATAATCGTGTATCTCCTATCCTGCCTCACTTTGAGCCGCGGCCAGCGAATCCAGCTCCCTTGTCGGACTCTTCTGAATGTATGTCGGTCGAGTCAGATTGCCAGACGGACGAAGTGAAGCCTTCACTGGAGCATCAGAAGAGCTTTTCGGATTCTCCCATGTCATTCCATTTCCCTCGCAGACAGATGCCTGGGAGCGCACCTTCTTCCTCGTTTGGAGATGATGAGATTCCTCCTTTGATACCTCCCAAGTCACGGGGCCGTGCTCGCGCCCATACATCACCGGATGTAGATCAGATCAAGGAACGAGTCGCTAGTGCTATGCTTGAGGTTGAGAAGCTTCAAAAGCAGATCGATGATGTTATTGAGAGACAGAGCCTATACGTTCCCAGTCGGCCACCTACTCCTCATTCGGTAGCCCGAACTATGCCTGGTATGAATACCATAGTCCAAATTGCTCGCGACCATCGTGTACTGACAAGACCAGAACCAGAGCCTATGCCCTCAGTTCCTGCTCTGCCACCGGCAGCTCCATCCTTTGCTCAACGTCTCAATTCTGATATCATTGATCGCCCGCACACGGCGCCTATCAGGTCCCCTCGCACACCGGTGAGGGTCCCCATCACCCCTCCTCGCCGGGCTCGGACTCCTGGTGAGCCACGAACCCCCTCCAGTACTCCTCCTCGTACTAGGCGAGACAATGCCCCTCTACCGCCACCTCTACCATTGGTACTTCGACCTCCTCTGAGGAAGAAGAAGTCCTTTTCCCGGGTGTCGAGCTGGCTCTTCCCCGGGGCACAACATGGTCGTAACATGAGTTTCGACTCTGTTACCAACGCTCCTCGTCCGATCAAGGGCAACCAAGGCTTCTATCAGGTCTCGCTGGGCGGAACGTCAGAACGACGACGGAGCACGGACTCTGCCGATACTGTCACCACCTGGGAGTCGGACGATGAGGATCGCACCATCCCCACGACCTGCTCTATGGGTAGCACACCTGGAGTGTCACAGGACGAGCCCCTCATCTCACGGTTTGCCACGTTTGGCAGAAACGATTTTCGAAATCAGAGGAGGAGTGTCGGGGTTGCGATGTGAAGAAATGACTGGATGTGTTGGCTGATACCCCGCGTTTTTTCTCTTGGACGTTTTGATTGCTTATGTACATTCGATGATACCATTCGTACCATGTATGGCTGGGTGCTACGTAGCTAGACTATGTGGCACGGCCTTTGGGTATGTGTTGTTCTGGATATGGGATAATGACTATGGGAACTTGGGTCGGTATAAAGGATTGGGTCATGGGCGGCAGGTTTGCTCTAAAATTCATGTTGATGGATGTTATAATGATAGACGTCGGGCAGAGCCACAGACTCTGCAGAATGCAGTTACAATTCAGACCGCCTAGAGCGGTATAGTTTCGTGATTCCTGAGTTCAATAATGTATAATTCACCTAGGTGCTATTCTCATGAACTGTTGACGATTATGTTCGTGCTGTATTTTGATCAAGGTTTAGGGTATGTACATATATTAGACCATTACCACCAGGAGAGCAAGAGTGATGACTGCTTCAGTCTGGCAGTCTTTTGTAAAAAAGTTCATGCAATGTAATTTGCATTATTATTGCATTCGGCCAGTTTCGTTGATCGTAGGACTTGGTGCCTGCATGTGGCTGATGAGTGCCTCACTCCGTCAGCCTCATTGGTCATGCACGTGGCCCACCCCAAGCGTCTTAACTCAGTCAACATCTAGGGATGGTCATCCAACACTATTCACCTGATACCCTCAACCCGCAAGATATTCCTTATGGAAGTAATACTCAACAACTCTCATATTGCGTAATTCTTTGCTTTAGTATTTGCTGCGACTAGCTGGAGTTACTGGCTGGCTTGATGAGCTTCTAGCGTACCCTTGTCACCATAACCGACTCATTAGAGATGGTGCGGCTCTCGCGCGACAACGCGCCTTCACCGGCGGATCGTCAAGATATCTCGGATGTTGACACTGAAAGAGGACGACTACTCTCCGAGGATGACGAAGAAGTCATTGCTGAGAGTTATGCGGATGCCGAGCGCCTCGAGAGCTGGCATCTGGAGCATAAGCGACGAGAGACGCGGCGGTGGAGTTATCTCGTGATGGTGATCAGTTCAGTCGCATTAATCACAGTCCTTGCTATTTGGGTGCATAAAAAGTAAGTACTCATATAAACCCTCGATGAACTGGACTCGAGTTGACGTCTCATAGCACATTAACTTCTGGATGTGAGTATGACGGGAGCTGCAACGACATCTCAAGACTTTGGGGTCAGTATTCCTCCTTCTTTTCTGTCCCCTCAGAAATAGACCCGTCAACGCCGGACAACTGTGAGGTCACATTTGGCCTCGTGTTGTCCCGCCATGGAGCTCGGTACCCAACGACCTCCAAGTCGGAAGTATACAACGCTACCATCGCTCGCCTCCAGAAATCCGTGACCAACTACGGCAAGGGCTACGAATGGCTTAAGGACTATACGTACAAGCTAGGAGCTGAGGATCTGACGCAGCTTGGCCAGGAACAGATGGTTGATTCCGGCAAGGCCTTTTACGAGCGATATATTGGACTCGCCGAAAACACAGAGCCTTTTGTCAGGGCTTCAGGATCGGACAGAGTTGTCATGTCGTCCTATAACTTCACACAAGGCTTTTATGCCTCTCGAGGGGAGTCTGGAACCGACCATATTGACGACGTTCTGGTCATCCCCGAAGCTCCTGGCATCAACAACACAATGTCCCATGGCTCCTGTTCCTCGTTTGAGGATGACGACGCTCCCGGCGAGAACGATATACAAACTGCATGGGGAAACAAGTTCTTGCCTCCCATTCGGGACAGGCTGAACAGGAGCTTGCGAAAAGCCAAGCTATCGCTGAAGGAAACCATCTATCTGATGGACTTGTGCCCCTTTAACACTGTCAACACGCCTGATGGCGCAGGGCAATCCAGGTTCTGCGACCTGTTTTCAACAGAAGACTGGCGAAGCTACAACTACTATATGACCCTTGGCAAATACTACAAGTTTGGCAATGGCAACCCCATGGGACCAACACAGGGCGTCGGATATGTCAACGAGCTGATTTCTCGGCTGACCAAGAAGCCCGTTGACGATCAAACAACAACCAACAGAACATTGGATGCCGATCCGGACACGTTTCCCCTTGACAGGGCGCTGTATGCGGACTTTAGTCACGACAACACCATGATGTCTATTTTCTCGGCACTGGGCTTGTACAACTCGACAGGCAAACTGCCGAAACACCACATCGTGCCGGCCGTCCGAGCGGGCGGCTACTCCTCAGCGTGGGCGGTCCCTTTTGCGGCGCGCATGTACGTCGAGAAGCTCGAGTGCGGAGGGAGCAAGGAGAACAAGGGCGACGAATATGTTAGGGTGTTGGTCAATGATCGAGTTATGGAGCTTGATACGTGCGGAGGGGACGAGTATGGACGCTGTAAGTTGGGAGATTTCGTGGACAGCCTGTCGTTCGCCAGAGAGGGAGGGCATTGGGATAGGTGTGGTGCTTGAGGTAGAATAATCATAGGCAGGGATAGGCCAAGGGCGGTTAATTGCACTTTAATGTCATTTGAGGCTGGTGCCCATCACGCAAGGGGTATGGATACGAGATGCAATTGAAGGGATATGATGGCGAAGGTGAAGTGAGATTGAATATGCGAGACGTGCTAAGAGAGTGCTATTATAAGAGTAATTCTATGATAAGTCAAGTTCTTAAGGTACTCTCAAAATTACCAAAGAGATCAAGTCGTGATATTAACCCGATGGATGTTGGATTCCCATCCATCAAGTGGGCCCCGGGACTAAGCACTAAATCTCCACTGCGGTGGGCCCCTGATGCTAAAATCAGAGCGCACCATCAGCGCCAAGCCCACTGTAAGCAAGCACTGGGAGGCTTGAGCTTCTTAGGTCGTAATTGAGGCAGAAGTGACATCTCCATCTCCAGGAGCTCCCGTCACCTCAGACAAAGCCCAGCACCGCCACCTCATCCACTGGACAAACAAGCCCAAATTCAAACAAAGCCGCCCAATCTTACGCAACCCTCGGCACATAATCACCTCTTTTCTGTGCTGGGCATCGCGATAAACATCTTTTGACGATAATTCTCTGATTTGCGCCCGACTGACGACGATTTACCCTCTCTCCTTCTATCACACGATCGACACTAGAGCCGCTTGGGACGTGAAACAGCGGAATATCTCGAGTCACGATGGTGTCGACGGCTGGAGGTATTGTGATTGCCATCTTGGTCCTGCTCGTTGCGGGCGCCGTGGGATGGGTTGTCTTTACACAAATGCGTGCTCGCAGACTTGGCGTACGTCAATTGCACCGTCCCCTCCAGCTTTCCTAATACTCTGTTTGTTCATCCGGCTGACACTGCATCTACAGCTACCTGCCCCGAGTCTCGCGTCCTATCTCCCATGGCATAAAGAAGACGACGGGTACGGGCCCCCGCGCCCGGCGCCGGGCGGCGTCGTCGGCTGGTTCAACGACCAGATCCGCAAGTTCAAGAACCGCAACAACCGCTCCGCCGCGGGCGCCTACGAGCAGTCGAACCTGAACGGCCGTCGCGGCTTCGGCCCGCTCGATCCGGACGAGGCCTGGGACTCGCGCGTGGGCAACGAGGCCGATGCGTACGGATACTACGAGGAGGAGGTTGGCGGACGCGGCCGCGACACCGGGTACAATGGCGGCGGCAGCTACAACATGAACCTCGCGGCTACGCCGGGATTGTCCGGAGCACGGGGCATGGGCGACTACGAAGAGGACCGCGGTCGGAGGGCGAGCAGGAGTCCTGCGTCGGGACCGGGAGGACGGAATCCGTTTGACGACGATGCTGCTACGAGCATGCGCGGCGTGAGTCCACGACCTGTCGTCGATACGGCGTACTCAAAGCCCAAGGAATCGCGCGGCAGCGCCGACTCGAGTCCGACGGAGCGACGGTCTGTGTTTAGGGAGAATGTATAAGAATGATGATGTGTTGGGTTGAGGGAGGCTGTATTTGAGACGAGTGCACAGAAATGACGTCTCCTGGTGGTCCTACAAAGGTCGGAGAGACGGCAAAAGCTATGGATACGCGGGTTCTTTCTACGGTTCTGTTCTGTTTTCCCATTTGTTGGTTTAAGGACCTGTGGTTCGAGAATGGTCTGGTTGTCGTTGGGCGGAACTCTGATATATCATGATACGTTTATGTGCGTTTTTCTTTGAATTTGGCAGTTTGTGTAACGTTTGTGTAACTCTTATGAATTGGTGGTTCTAGCTTCTGAATCAACGGCGTTTCAATTAAGGAAAAGAGCTTTGCGTCCAATGGCAGCGAAACTAGAGCAACGTGCTACTTTGTTCCCTGCTCTCTGCACCGTTGAGTGGACGCTCCGGACGGGGCTATTCCGGCCGGCCCCCGGCTTTCGGCCCCTCTTCGACGTCAGCTCAGCTCAGCTTGAACCGGCCCCGCCAAATGATATTATCAACCCCTCCATAAATATCCCCCTCCCACCTCGCAACCAACATTTGCTGGTTACTTGACATAAAAAAAAACTTGACAATGGCAGACCTCGACCTCCGAGCCGTTCACGATGAGCTCGTCTCAGTGGCCTACGAGGCCGGAGCCATGATCCTCGCCGCCAACCCTGCCGAGCTCGACACAGACACCAAGCTCAACTGTACGATCTGATAGCTTACAGATTACCTTTTGCACAGCTGACATTCGTCTACAGCCGTCGACATCGTCACCGAGGCAGACAAGGGCGTTGAGAAGATGGTCTCGACCCGTCTCTCGTCCTCGTTCCCCTCCATCTCCTTCATGGGCGAGGAGACGTACAAGCCCGGCATGAAGCTAGGTCCCGAGCCGACCTTTGTCGTGGACCCCATCGACGGCACCACCAACTTTGTCCACTCGTTCCCCAGCGCCTGCATCTCCCTCGGCCTCGCCATCGACCGCAAGCCCGCCATCGGCGTCATCTACAACCCCTGGCTCGACACGCTGTACACCGCCATCAAAGGCCGCGGCGCCTACCTCACCCACCGCCGCGGCTCCGAGCCCCAGCGTCTACCGCTCGCCCGCTCGCCGCGACCTATCGAGGGCCTGAGCAGCTCCCTCGTCGCCGTGGAGTGGGGATCTTCGCGCGACGGGCCCAACTTCGACATCAAGGTCGAGGCGTTCCGGAAGCTCACAGCGAGCCGCGAGACGGGCGGGTCGATGGTGCACTCGCTGCGGTCGATGGGCTCTGCGGCGCTCAACATTGCTGCCGTGGCTGCGGGACAGGTCGATCTGTACTGGGAGGGCGGGTGCTGGGCGTGGGACGTGTGCGCGGGATGGGCGATTCTCAACGAGGCGGGCGGTCGGATGGTGCATGGGAACCCGGGAAATTGGGACCCGGAGCTCGAGGCGCGGGTGTATCTTGCTGTGAGAGGGGCGCCGAGTGGGCAGAAGGAGCTTGTTGAAGAGTTCTGGGGGGTTCTTGGGGATAATAAGTTGGATTACTCTGTTTAGAGGATTCGTGGAGTCGATTAGAAAGAAATTGCTTCTTCAAGAGAGGGATAACGGATAGAGAAGATTAATAAAAAGTCATATGCGATGGTAAAGCTACAAGAGGTCACTGGAACACCTTCGCCGTGTAATGATATTTGTCAATTGTCAATAGCCATCCATCTATGAACCCGTGATAACCTGAGACGACAATAAGCATGGATGGCTGGCAAAGCACCTCGTTGCTCCGTTAAGAAATCCCAAAATACAGTTGTAGCGGGTCTGTGTCTTCCTCTTCAGTGACTTGCCCAGCTTCCTTGAATTCCCTTTTTTTATAAATGCATGGTATCAGCCCTGTCACACGACGTAGTCATTTTGTGCTTGTCTCCCTCTTTCTCCAACTCAGATGTACTCTTCTAGTTCGGTCTTGACCTCGACCTACTCGGTCTTAACGTCTACCTTCTTAGCAGCAGGCTCGCCAGCAGGGGTGTCCTCCTCGCGGGCTCGCTTCTTGTCGGCGGAGTCGTCGGCGGTGGACTGGATACGAGGCATGGTGCTGTTATATGTTAGTGTGTAACCCAAAAGGTTGTGACTCAAGTGATGACTTACTCGTTGCTGCTGTGCTTCGCCTCCTCCTTGGGCTGATCTCGGTCGCGTCCACCGTCGCGTCCACCACGACCTCGGCCGCGACCACGACCTCCCCGACCGCCACGGCCACCTCGTCGGTCCTTGAAGCCGTTCTTCTGGTCGTGTTCGCGTCGCTGCTTCCAGTCGTCTGAGTCACGACCACGGGAATCCTTGCCTCCACGTCCGCGACCTCGTCCAGCCTTGCCGGACTCCTTGCCTTCGTAGAACTTGCGGGGGTTGCTGCTGTTGGGTTCAATCTTGCCCTGTCGGATAAGATCGTTCTTCTCGTCGCAGTAAGCACGCTTGCTCATGATCTTGAGATCATGGTCCTTCCACTTGGGTGCAGGGTCCAGGCTGAGGAACTTGTTGGCCTGTTCCTCGTCGGCAAATGTGACAAAGACGGAGCCCTTGAAGAGGTTCTCGTTCGTGCGGCGTAGCTTGATACCCTTAACGTCGCCGAACTGAGCAAAGAAGCTCTCAAGGTCGAACTGGGTGTTGGGGGTCTCGTCGCCAAAGCCCTTTACGTAAATGGTGGCAGCCTCAACCTTGGCCTTGGAGGCGGACATGGGCTGGTAAGGAACCTTGCGCTTGACCTCCTCTTCGCCTTCCTCACCAGTAACTTCGAGGACCTTGCTGTCTTTGAGAGCAGCAACAACGGCGGTGTAGGGCTGGAAGGTTCGCATGCGCTTGAAAGAGTGGATGGTCTTGAGCTTCATGGGCTTGTTGTCGCTTCCGCCACAAGATTCCCACATGAACTTGTCCTGGGGAAAGTTGAAGTCGCCAAAGTAGAATTCAACCTAAAAAGTAAGCATTCGCGGGCGAATTGAGAGGAGGCTTCTTCGCATACCTGCTTACGGATGGCATCGGGGTCATCGGTCACCTCACGGGTGCTGGGGTCGAATTTGCGGTTGTTGCGGAGGTTTTCGTGATCTATCTTTGCGGTTGTCTTGAGAATGTCCTTCTTCTCGGGCTTCTCTTCAGACTTTTCTGTGGTCTCCTCGGACTTCTCCTCACTTGTCTCGACAGGCTTCTCCTCTGCAGGCTGGGTGGTAGGAGTGACCTCGGCCTCGGGCTGCTGAGGCTCAACGGGCTTGGGGGCTTCAACGTCGCTCATTGTGAATTGCGATCGGGATGATATAATTAATAGTGATATGCGATCGCGGGATTGAAATGGATGCAAGCTAGAGAGTGCAGAGTAGTTGTATGGTTGGGGAAGAAACTGGAGGCTAGGTTAGAAGAAGTCGCGAAGAAAAGATAGTGGCGGGGTATCGATAAGACGAGTCATCGGCGTGCGCTCATGGAAGGAATAACTGAGCCACTGATCGCTTTTGGAATCTGTGCAGAGCAGCTTACCTAAGAAAGAGTAACGTCTCCGATACACAAGAGGCGTTTGCTCGAGGATAAGTTTAGAATTGTACAAACGAAAGAAAGCGATTGATTCTGCCGGCGCGAAGAAAAAAAGTCGACAAAAATCTCCCAAAATGCCCATCGCTAGCTTTGCGATTTCACCGCCCGCCGCTTTTGGCACGCACGCGCAGCGCTTCCCCCACCGCGGCCACCCCACTTTCCTGTCGTTGTTTAGCTCTGAGATGCCCGGACGAGATTGATAGCTTCTTTTTATATGCCGGATCATGTCAAAAGAGGTAGGAAAATCAGCTAAGGAACAAGTATCTTTATATAATAGACTCAATGAGTTTCCGGCTATAGCTTTATATAGATTAATAATGCAAAAAGTCACCACGGTCTAGTCAATTGATTGAATTCGATCTTTGTGAGCTACCAAGTCGTGTGCTCTGTGACAGTAAAAGCACAAGAACCTCCAAAGGTGAAGCGCTCGAGTTGACCGTCTGCTTTAACCTGATTGGTTCTTGACCGATGTACTTGGCTGGGTACCAAGCTTTTCCACCACACAAGTCAAGATCGGACCTGAAGATCCGTGGCACGGGTGGAAACGCTGCAGAATAATGAGAACAGGCCAATTAAAGCTGTCGGTTATTGCATCGTTACAAGGCCTACTACAAAATTGGAAATTTTCGATTGCTTGGTCGATCCATGGCACGATGCGGGAACATCCGACGTAGTTGTGATCTCAGAGAGCGATAGCGCAGTACCTTTTGATGCACGTTTTACACATACAGGCTCAAGTACTCTTCTAATAATGCCGCCCCTCCAGGCTTCCCACTCCAGCAGGGCGCGACTTGTGAATGACATCAGTACCTTTTGAGCCACTCCCAACAAGTTGCGCAACATCGTGTCATTGCAAAATCTCCAACATCTGACATTAGCCCACTCTTTTATACTCCAGATCTCTCAAGCCACTATATGAGATCTGTATCTCTATTCTCTTTGAAGCCTACAACGTTATTATCCATCTCTTTGGCAACAATGCGCTGAATTTGGGCGGCAGCCACAGAAAGCATGTGCGCAGTCAACAAACTATGATACAGCCAACAACAAACACCAATTGCACCCAGAAACCATGAGACACTACCGTGGCCCTCTCAAGGGCCTGAATAGATTCGCCCCCAGACTTTACACACACACACGCATTCCCAGACGGAGGACGTTGCACCGCCAAAACCGTCTCCTCTGGACATCTCCAGCAAAGCGCGATGCCAAGCAACAAGACCAACAACGATCGACGTTGCCCGTAGCAGTAATCACCGGCGGCCTTTTTATCTGGTGGCTCTATCCTTCTGACGACTTTGCGCAGCTTTCGGCCAAACAGACCAAACACAGGCAACGAGACGACCAAAACTCAGAAAGCGACAAGAACCGAGATATAAACCAAAATGCCGGAGAAGATGGTGATCAGTCGGCCTGGGTAGACTTTGTTCGCCGTTTCGAGGCGTTCTGCACTATCAACGACGTTGAATTCTCTTCTTTTTCCGACAAGATCGTCAGCTATCTCCTCCCCGAGTGGTCCAGGCTTATACCCGGATATGTTCGCAAACTCCAGCGCGAGCTGTCCATGTCTCCAGGCTCTTTGGCAGACGAGATTTGGCAGGACGCCCATGATCCATTGATCAACCCCGAAATTCGGTATTCCGCCCAAGTTCGGGTATCTCCAGACCTTTGCGACGAAGAAAAGGCCTACCTATCCAGACGAAAAAGGGTCGCCAGAATAGGGTTGGCTAGGTACCTTGGACTTGAAGAGGATGAGGTTCATCCAGATGATGTCCCTACTATTGCCATGTGCGGCTCTGGAGGTGGGTTGAGAGCGCTCATTGCAGGAACAGGGTCAATCCTGGCAACAGAAGAGGATGGCCTTTTCGACTGCGTGACATACACATCAGGTGTTAGTGGTTCATGCTGGCTTCAGGCTTTGAATTTGACCTCCTTCAACCAGGGAAAGCTCAGCAGCCTTCTTGAACACCTCAAAGCCAGGGCTTCAACACACATTGCTTACCCACCAACTGCTTTCCAATCTCTTGCTTCTATGCCTACCAACAAATACCTTCTAAGCGGTATGGTGGAGAAGCTCAAGGGTGACCCAAAGGCCGATTTCGGTCTCGTCGACGTATATGGTGTATTGCTAGCCGCAAGATATTTGGTACCAAAAGGAGACCTTGGAGTAAATGATCGCGACTTCAAGCTGTCGAACCAGCGTCAATACGTCCAATATGGGCAACTCCCATTGCCCATCTATACTGCTGTAAGGCACGAAATCCCAGATTTGCCCGAAGCAGTGGAGCAGTCGCCCATTGAAGCTGAAATAGCCAAGGAGGAGGCCAAGAAGGAGGCCTGGTTCCAGTGGTACGAAATTACTCCTTACGAGTTCTTCTGCGAAGAGTTTGGCGCTGGTATTCCCACCTGGGCCCTCGGACGCAAATTCAACCAAGGCTTTGATGTGCCTCCTGAGCATGGCTTCCATCTCCCCGAGATTCGGTTGCCCCTTCTCATGGGCATCTTTGGAAGCGCTTTCTGTGCAACACTCAGTCACTATTACCGAGAGATCAAGCCACTGGTTCAAGGCTTGACTGGCTTCGGCACTATCGACGAACTCATCTCTACACGCGATGAGAGTTTGGTCAAAGTACACCCTATTGATCCGGCGAAAATACCCAACTTTACTTACGGGATGCACGGAAAATTACCAAAGACGACACCCAAAAGCATTTATGATAATGAGTACATTCAACTCATGGATGCTGGAATGTCTAATAACCTGCCAATCTACCCTCTACTCCGACCTGGCCGCGATGTCGATGTTCTCGTCGCCTTTGATGCCTCTGCTGACATCAAGACTGATAACTGGCTGTCGGTGGCAGATGGATATGCGCGCCAACGTGGTGTCAAGGGCTGGCCAGTCGGAATTGGATGGCCCAAGTCAGGAGAAGCTACCTCACAGGTTATTGAAGAACTCAACGAAGCTCAGGCCAAATCCACCCGTGAGGCTGAGGCCAAGCTTCGCGAAGCCAAACAAGATCAGAAAGAACTCCGTCAAGAAGCCCATGAAGAAGGAAAACAGGTCATGGCTGAGAGTGACAAGACCAAATTCGAACATGGAGATCAAGAGTCCGGCGATCTTGGATACTGCACTGTCTGGGTTGGAAGCAACCAAGAACGTAGCTCTGAACCCCCACCTCCCTCAAAGGCCCTCTCAGACGAGACGTCCTGGCAGCTGATGGAGCCCGATGCTGGTATTGCTGTTGTCTACTTGCCTTTTATCTCAAATGACAAGGTGCCTGGCATCTCTCCTGGAACTACCGACTACCTCAGCACGTGGAACTTTATCTATACGCCTGAGCAAATCGATAATGTCGTTGAGTTGGCGCGAGCAAACTACAACGAGGGAAAGCAGCAAATCCGAGACACTATACGTGCAGTGTACCAGCGCAAAAAGAAACTCCGAGAGGAAGCTGAACAAGCTCAGCGACAGGACCGCTACCGATCTCTTGTGCGAAGAGGCGAGGGCATCCGCCTCGGTCAGGGAGACCATTTTAGTTGAGCCAGTGAACTTCAACACTCACTGGCCGAAGAGTTTCATGTTTGATTTATAGATGTATATACCCATACGGGCGGCAGGGACGCAGTGTACATGTAAAATTTGTTTCTTTGACTCGCCATTTCGTCGAGGAGTTTTGTCATTGTTCTACATTGTATCTTACATTGACATTTCCCAACCTGATCCTCTAGCATCCTATGCTCCGATGCAGTTTTATACACAGCCCAACCAGGGCAAAGAATTGTTCATTATCCACACAAACGGCCGACGCCTTGTACCATCATTGCCACTACCCTCATGAATACATATATATCCAACATCGTGATGCACCTTTGCTCAGATGACCTCACCAATGTCAATATGAGGGGCCTTCCAGGGCTTGGCACCCTCCTCCATCATATCACTCGGCACTCGCACCTTGTTGCTAGGGCTATATAGATACCAAGCCTTTAGGGCGTTCATCGAAGCCTTCCATCTGGCAACGTCTAGACTAGGACCAGAACCTTCGCCTAGCCTCTCGGAGCCGCTGTAGACGCCAACAACGAAAACTGGGGTTCGGGAGTGGCGACCTGTCTCGCTTTCCAGGCGAGCGACGGGAGCATCGAAACCTTCGCGAGCGCACAACATGGAGAGTTCACGTGTGGGGAGCTTGAACTGGAACATGGTGGTGAGGTCGACCTGTCGGGAGAGCACGTGGGACTTGACAAAGTCGCGGGCGGCGTCGTGGCCAGAGTGAGCGTAGATAGAGCCGATAACGGCCTGGACAAAAGAGGAGTAGGCCTCGTGCTGGTAATATTTGTAGCCTTCTTCACCGGTCTTGGGCGGCTGCATAGTGTCGCCAAATTCGTCGTCGAGAACTACTCGACTACTGTATCCACGACGAGCTTGGAATCGATCGGTCCAGGCGGCTTCGTGGCGGACATAACCCCAGCGTGTCTGCAGACCCGAGGGCTCGGGCTTCCACTGTAGTAGACCGGGATCGACCTCCTCGCCGGGGGCGGCAGCGGCCTCGACACCCCAGCGGCGGGCTATTTGATGGAGGGACTCCTTGCCGGCGTAGGCGCGGAGGGCCTCATAGAGGACTGGGACGGGCAGGCGAGGCCATTTGCAGACGAGGTACTCGAGGACGTGGTAGTTGATGAATGTGCTGCCGACAAAGGCGAGATTGGAGTTGTTGAAGCTCGGGTTCTTGTCGGCCGAGGGGACGACGAGTGCGCGGGCCAGTGTCTCCAGAGGGATCTTTGTCGAGAGAGGTAATCGGGCGTGGAGAGCGGCTAGCTTGGCCGAGTCTACAGCGCGGCTGGGGTCGGGGG